>SNQJ01S0003308.1:313291-330413 GCA_010110895.2 Picea sitchensis | reverse complement strand
AGTGTGTCTAAAAATCATGTCCTCCACTCCAAGACAAAACATATTCCCATAAAATATCATTTTTTGAGAGAGCAGGTCACCAATCAGATTGTTCAGGTCCATTACATTCCCACTACAGAACAAATTGCAGACATCTTTACTAAGCCCCCCGCCAAGACACCGTTTGAATATCTCAGACAGAAGCTGGGTGTCATTTCGTTTCATACCTAAAAGAGTCCATCTTGTTAGGGGGAGATTTGTTTTGTTTGATTATATAATTCCTCCTTAATTTACTTCAATAGCTCAGGGGGAGCATGTCTCTTCTTTGACATTGATGTCAAAGGGGGAGAAAGGAATTCGGGTGCCTTAGTTGCCATCAATGCCAAAGGGGGAGATTTTTGGAAAATGTTTAACAGATAGCGTATGCTTGTCATTGATGGAAAGTACAATAGTGAAGATGGCAGGATCAAAATGTGCATCGATGGACAAACAGGAACAACGTAGGAAAGCTCAGGAGGAATTAGTGCAGAGTTGAAATTCTTCTAAGTAAGAAGGATGTGTAAACTTGGAGGAGAAGCGTCGCTGATCGTTGGATCCCATCCAAAATTCCCGACAACATGAGGGCCGTCAGATCTGAATAAAAACAAGAAGAGCGTACGCTGAAGAGAAGGATAGATCTCAGGCGTTAGATCTGAGCGCAGGATCCGACCACCGTTGGATCGAGGAGAACCTGCACGTTCTTTAATGTGCAAGGAGAAAATGGGCTCACAAAATCCCGAAAGCAGGAGGACCGTCCATCTCAAGGGGTTATGTGGACCATTGATGTAACTTCATATCGGAGTTTCGCGACTTGCGACATGGAGAGGCAAGAACCTCTATCGAAGGAATCGCGAGATGCGAGTTCACGATGAGATCTAGACTGTAGAATCATCAAGATCGTGGACCATTGATTTCAGCTCCATCTCAGAGTTTCGCGGATCGCGACTTGGAGAGTCAAGATGATTCATCTTCAGATCCATGAGATGCGAGATCGCGATTTAATCGTGGTCCATTGGATCAAGAGGACACGTGGCGAAAGATCGTCATCTCGCTGACTGGAAAGTCAAAGGAACAGTGAGATGCGAGATCACGATTTAATCATGGTCCATTGGATCAAGAGGACACGTGGCGAAAGATTGTCATCTCACTGACTGAAAAGTCAAAGGAATAGCGAGATGCGAGATCGCAATTTAATCGTGTTCCATTGGATCAAGAGGACACGTGGCGAAAGATCGTCATCTCGCTGACTGGAAAGTCAAAGGAACAGTGAGATGCGAGATCACGATTTAATCGTGGTCCGTTGGATAAAGAGCACATGTGGCGGAAGATCGTCATCTCGCTGACTGGAAAGTAAAAGGAACAGCGAGATGCGAGATCGCGATTTAATCAAGGACCATTGGATCAAGAGGACGCGTGGTGAAAGATCAGAGCATCATAAAGCTCCATTTCGGAGTTTTGCCTATCGCAACTTGGAGTTACGAAAATCTCCATCTTAAGATTAGCGAGATGCGAGATCACAAAATGATCTTGACCATCAATACATCAAAAGATGTGGACCGTTGATCTGAGATCCATCTCTGAGTCTCGCCTATCGTGACTTGGAGTGACGAGAAACTCCAGCAAAGAAACAACGAGATGCGAGATCACGATAAGATCCCGACCGTCAATACACCAAAAGATGTGGATCGTTGATCTGAGCTCCATCTCGGAGTCTCGCCTATCGCGACTTGGAGTGACGAGAAACTCCAGCAAAGAAACAACGAGATGCGAGATCACGATAAGATCCTGACCTTCAATACACCAAAAGATGTGGACCATTGATCTGAGCTCCATCTCGGAGTCTCGCCTATCGCGACTTGGAGTAACGAAAATATCCAACAAAGGAACAACGAGATACGAGATCACGATGAGATCAGGACCGTTGATTCACCAAGATCATGAACCGTCGATCAGGGTCGATGAAGATCAAGAGTTTGACTGTCTCAGAGAAGACGAAGAGTCTTAAACTGCGAGAGAGACTGAGGAATCTCAGCATAACTTGCAGTGATGCTGGACACGCGGGGTGAACCACCAGAGAATATGAAGAGTCTCTATGATAATCAGACAGATCACTCGAGAGGTGGAGTATAACGGTGAAGAGTCAACATGCAGAGGCATTGCGAACACTGCATGCACAAGGTGCACAGAAGCTATAAATACACGGTACAGAGAAGAGAAGGGGTTGCTGTTGCTGTTGGAGGTTGTTGTGAGTGTTGTTGGTAAAGGTGATTCAGGTTTGAAGAAGGAGGAGAGTGCAACCACTGAATAGCACAGAAGAGGAACTGTGCAGATAATGGAGATGGTGCACAGAGCATAAAAAGCAGAAGACCAGACATCGCAAGTGATGTGAGCAGAAAGGCAATGAGGCAGACAGAGCAACGAAATGCAGCAGAATAGTGATTAGTCGGGTAAGCCATTGTTGAACATTATATCACTGTAATAAGTTTCAGAAGAAAAGATTTATATTTCAGGGTGGTTGGGAGGTGCTAGGGAGGACTGTTGTCCTCAGAGGTTCAAGTGGGTGCTTGAACATAGGGAGTTGGTGCTTCCTTCTAGTTGGTGCTATAGAAACCAGGGAGTCGGTGCTTCCTTCTAGTTGGTGCTAGAGAAAACAAAGAGTTGGTGCTCTCAGCAAGTTGCAGCTTGCAAAGCTGAGGTTGTAGCCTCATTATGAGTTGATGCTCATATGTATGATACTGTAAAGAATGTAACCATTACTTATCATATAAAAGAAAAGAGGTTTTTACCCTGCATGGGTTTCCTCGAAAAATATCTGTCTCTTTGTTTCTCATATATGTGACTGATGTTGAATGTGCCTGTGTTTATTTCTCTGCATTATTGTGATCATCATTCAGTGTTACTGCAAAGATTTTTAAAAAGAAGCATAATTGTTTAAGCTCAATGACAAGTGATTCACCCCCCCCCCTCTCAGTTGTCCAACACTAAGGACACTTTTCCTCGTGTACGATGGTGAATTCTTCTGATGCTACTCTCTTTTTTGTCTAGTTTTGACATTGTTATACTTTCAATTCATTATTTCATGTAACACATGCCATTCAAAGCAATTTAATTCATGAACACAATTAATGTTAAACAAGAACAATTGATACAATTGAAGCACTTGCAATCAATTATTTGTGAAGAACATTCTCAAGATGATCAATTTTTCAATCACATTAGCATTCACCAAATGGTTCTACATCAATCATTGAATAGTTCCTTTGTAAGTTTTAGCATTAAAATTAGGTTGAATTTTAATGAGTGCACTCTCGGTTGACTCAACACCCGTTTGAGTCATTATAAGTCAAAATTTGACAAGGTTGAGTGGTTAAAAATAAAACCATTGTAAACATCACACTTGGGGTGCATGATCAGTAGTACCCAACACCCTAAGTTCAACATCAAATTCAATTGAGCGAGTACAAATGAGCATGACAAGTGAATGAGAGAATAATAAGAAATGGGTGTACTTCTCTAAGGTATGTGTGATTTTTCTCATCTTCTCCTGGGAATATGATTCCTTCGACTCTACACTGGCTGGGATGGTGTGAAATACGACACTAATGCATTGCTCCATCTCCTCTAACTTTTGAGGTGTGACCAATATTTCCTTCCCTTCTTGGATGATTACCTCCTGCAACGCGTTGTTTTCTTCCTGCGTTGTTTGTAAGTTTGTCGCATGAGTCCTAGCCCATGACTGAATTTCCTGCATGACACTAATATGCAGTTTGTAAATTTCCTTTTTCGAGATCTTGGGCAACACCAAGTCCAATGTCTGCATTTACTTAAGGGGAATCTACATTTCCTCCTCATCTATATAGAACATATTTGGTGTTATTATGAATTTTGCACTCCCCTGTGCTGTAAGCTAGACTCTTTCTTCGGTATTCATTCCTTCCATGGTTTGGGCTTCTTGATATTTTTGTTGTTTCTCTGCCCTGATCCTTAAATTATCCAACACAATTTTTACCTCCTTTACTTTCTCAAAAATTGAAGCTCGATGCTTCTCCATGTTCTCCCACACCTTTGACAGTCTATACTTGACTGCTGTCGCTACTAAATCCATATCATCTATGGTTAATGATGTATAATAAGGTGGTTTGTGGGCCTTTGTATTATTTATGGAGCTATTGGTTTGCTCCCTCATCCTCTTTCCTTGGGCCTCAGATGGATCAGATGTTCTTGGCCTCTGAGTATCTCTGTCGGTTTCTTGCCCCATTCCTTCTTCTACAGGGATCTCCTGTGTCTCTGTCCCTACTTCTTCAGTTCACACTTCTTCCTTCGTGTTTGTTGGTGCCTTCTCTGGCATGGTGGATCCTGCATGGAACCACCATGTGTTCTTGTTTACATCCTTGGTTTTTTCTTGGGTGGGATGCTCCCCTCCACTGGGCCTTACGCGACCTTCTTCTTCTTGTTCACCCCATTTTTTCCTATCTACTGCATGAGGAATGTTCTACCCAACATCTGAGTTTTTGTTCTTAGTACTAATTTTGGGATCACAAGCACTTTCCATTCCTCAGGCCACTCTTGGACCTCCATATGTATGTCCTGCATCGTCACACGACAACTAAATTGTAGCCACTCCTTGGATGTGTCCCTCTTTTCTTGTAACCATAGGCTATGACGGGTTGCACTGAAGTTGGCAATTTGTCCAAACTCCTGGACAGTCTCTGGTGAAATTATCCATGTATTTGCTATCAGTTCCTGTATTTTTGTTAGGTAGCATGAAAACGTATATGTGTTTTCCTTCTTCCTCTTCGGGTTTGTGTTGATTCTTAGTGAAATGTAGTGCGTTGCGCCACACTATCCCATTCTCTCACAATATTTGCTATAGGAAAGCTCCTTCCATACTAGGAGGGAAATGAGGATGAGTAACCACAAGTAGTAGAACTCAGAACCCCCAGTCATGTGTATCCTTATAATCCTCCAAAAATGAAGTTAATAATTATGGGGCCTATCTCATCGAACTTCCCTTTGTGTATTGCACGAAAACTACTACTACTCCAGATGAGACTTCTTCTTTGCGACACTTGCGCATTAGCTTGCATCCTAAGAGTCGGGTTGTGAATATTGTTGCATGATTGTTGATGTCACTGATCCTAATTCCCCTGTTTCCTCTTTTTGTGCCATACTTGGTCTTGATTTTGTTAGAGATGGCCTCAGACTTCATTTTTTCCTCCAAGTACTGTTCTGGCTTCTCCCCATCCGTGGGTAGCCCAGTAATTACTGCGATCATATCGACATTGATAGGCACGGTCCTATCCATCCACATAATCCCTCTATGTATTCGTGCTATGAATTTCTTTACAAGTCGTTGATATGTTTATCGTGCCCAATATCTGGTATATCAAGCAAGTTCATTATCCCTATGTTGTAGAGCCGAAGGATCCACTGCATAGGCTCCAACAGTGGCATGCCTGATGGAACCTCTCCCCGACTCTCCATGTAGTTCTGTTGCGATAAATTTAGGAAATTAATGGTGTCTTCCACATCATGGTTAGAATACTTCATCGTATTCACCCCTTCAACCATATCATTACCTATTTCCACCCCTTCTGGAATTTTGGGCATGCCGAGTGTGACTTCTTCCTGCGGCCGTGATACTCCTTACACACTACTCTCAGAGTGAGATTTCTTGCTTCCCTGTGGGGATGAGGCCCCCACCTCTGGTACACCCTCATGCGTTGTTCCCTGCTCTTTGTTCGGTTCTCAACCTTGTGGTGCTGAACCTGTGGCCTGTTCTTCTTGTTGTGGCCCTTTGCCTCTCAACGCGTCAAATTCTTTCCTTTCTGCATCATCCTCCAGTTGCCCAACCTCCTACTCTGGTTTATGTTCCTCCTCTACCCGCATGGTGTTTGGTTCGTATTCGGGTGTGTGGATTTCATCCACATCCACTACGAATGACACTTCTTATGTTCCCTCTTTCACTGCCCGAGCACTGGTTCTTGTGTTTCTACCGACTGTTCCCGAGGCTCCAACTCTTGGTGGTGACATGCTGATGAAATCTGGACTGCAGACTTCTAAATCTCCACTTTCTATCACAAATGCGAACTCTCTTACTCTTCAACTCATCTTTTTGTTCTTCTCCTTAGCAAACAACATAATGACTTCATTTCCCCACCTTTTCAGACTTTATAGCGGGATGATGAAATGGAAATTGTTTTGCACTGAAAATTGTCACTTTTTCACTTTTTTCCTGTATTTCCTACGCGTTGTGTCTTTCTACCCGTTAACTTCTCTTCGATGTGCATTGTTTTCAATCACTATTTTTTCTGCAACGCACTGTTAATTCTAACAGTTCTATTATATCAAAACCTTCCATATCCATCGATCTATTTGTATTTTTATCCCATTTCTATTTTTTTATGGATTTTCTTCTTTTTGTTTCTTTTTCTCATTTTCTCTACCTTAACTTCTACTATAATACACTATGTGCATATTTTTTTTCTGCGCTGTAAATTTTTAAGTGCTAGGAGGTCGAATGTCCTTGTATAGTTTCAGTCGACTCCCATTGATCATTCCTTTCAGTTCCCTGCCTCCCAAGTCTTTTAACTGTACTGATCCCCCGTCGATGACATTCTTCACTTTGTATGTTCCCAACCAATGCATTATGAATTTTCTTGGATGCTAAAAAAAAATACTATCATAAAGTAGGACTAGGTCTCCTTCCTTGAAACTCTTTCTTTTGATATGTCTGTCATTCCAAGATTTATCTCTTTCTTTCTGTACTTCCTGGTGAAATCCTGCCAGGATCATGTCCTCTTCCATTTCGATGAGCTAACTTAGCCTTTCTTTTACTGCGCCTCATTATGTCATGTTGGTAATTGCTGTGACGCGCATTCTAGGTACCAGAAATTCTAATGGCACCACTGCTTCTTGTCCATACACCAACCTGAATGGTGTCTGTCCTGTCAAATTTTTGCATGTAGTCCTGTATGTCCACAGTACTACTGGTATCTTCAAATCCCAATCATCCCCATTGACATTGAAAATCTTAGTTAAGGCATTATCTAGGATCTTATTGAAGGCTTCCACTGTTCCATTTTCCTAAGGATGGTATGGTGTACTCTTATGATGGTAGAATTCAAATTCCTCAGTGATAGCCTTGATAGTATTGTTGATAAAGTGAGTTCCTTTTTCACTCATCAAAATACTTGGGCACCCAAATCTAGTGAGCAATTTCTCAAACAGGAAATGTGTTTTTGTCTCTGTGCTATAGTCGTTGAATAATGCGGCCTCTTCCCATCATTTGAAGTATTATGTCGCAGTGATGATGTATCTAGATCCTTATCTTCTTGATGGTGGGTTAATTGGTCCTACAAAGTCTATTTCCCATTTGTCAAATACTTGCAAGGTTACTTTGGGTATTAAGGGCATCTCATCCTTTCTATTAGGTTTACCAACCCTCCAATAGACATCGCATCTCTGGAAATATTCCTTAGAATTTTTGTGCATTGTTGGAAACCATAATACTCCATGCAATAATTTATACGTGGTAGATTTTCCTGCATAATGTCCTCTAGCTATTCCTTCACAGACTTCTTCCAAGATTATGGGCCTTTCATGTTCTAAGATGCACCTTCTCAATATGATGTATGATCCCATCTTATATAAGTGTCCTACAATCAACTGATAGTCTGCAACTCTGACTACCATATTTTTCCTCTGCGCAGTGTTAAACTCTAGTGGTACAGTCCCTATACTCAAATATTCAATAATGTTAGCAAAATATTCATCAGCTACCTGGACTGAAAATAACTGCGCATCAGGGAAGTTATCCTCTAAATTTGTAGGTTCCTCTCCATTGGTGACCCTTGGCATGTGATCAGGTCCTACATTTAGCTTCCCTGGTTTTATTATCACTTCAAAGTCAAATTCCTAAAATAACAATAGACATCTACAGATCCTCCCCCCCAACATTGGCTTATTGACTAGGTATTTGAGGGATGAATGATATGTAAACATATTAAAGTGTTTTCCCAGTAAGTAATGTCTAAAATTATGAAGTGCATAAACCATATATAAGATTTCTCTTTTTTTAGTATTGTGGTTCTTCTCTGATTTTGACAGTTTTCTTCTTACAAATGCTATAGGATGGTCCAAATCCCCTGCTCCTGGCTGTACCAAAATTTCTCCTAGTGCTATAGCATCAGGCATCTACATGCACATGAAACATCTTTTTACAATATGGGAATATTAGTATAGTTGTTGTGACCATATTTTCCTTTAGGGTATCCAAACCTTGTTGGAAATACTTATTCCACTGGAATTTAGTATCTTTCTTTAACAATTTCTCCATTGGTGCAATAATATGCACATACCCTTTTATAATTTTTTTGTAGTAACTTGTATGTCCCAATGTTTCTCTCAACTGGCACACTTATTTAGGTGGTGGTAAATTGACAATAACTGCAATCTTGGCAGTATCTACTAGCAAGCCTTGTTTTCACATTATATGGCCCAATAGTATTCCAAATGGTGTCCCAAAAATGCACTTTTTGATATTCAATGATATTTGACATTGCTTGCATCTCTCCAACATCATCCTTAATACTTCCACAAGATATTTTGGTAGAATGTATATAGTCCAACTGTCCATATATACTTCTAAAAGCTGATGTATGAACTCCTTAAAACAAGCTATTACTACCCTTGAAAATATGGCTGGTGCATTCTTCATCCCAAAAGGCATGACTGTGTACTGGTAGGATCCCCATTTTGTGGAAAAAGTGGTCTTGTACCTATATTCTGGAGCTATCTTGATCTGATGGTATCCTGAGAATCCATCTGTAAATGAGTATACTTCGTGGCCTCCTACATTATCTAATACCTCATCTATGAAAGGGGTAGGAAAAGGGTCATGTAGGCAAGCATAATTCAGTTTCCTCAGGTCTACACAGATACTTATCCCCCCTTGTTCCTTCTTTTGAACTACCATAGGGCTTATCCATTCATATTCCTCCACTGGTTCTATGATACCAGCTTCCAACATTCTGTCAATTTATGCTTTCACTTTCTGCTTATATATTGGATTCATTCTATAAGGTCTTTGTCTAACATATCTAGCCTTAGGTTTGATAGGCATCTTCGTATCTCCTACCTCTCCTTCTATGCCTTTCATATCTGTAAACGTTGTTGGGAATAGGTCACTATACTCATGCAATAACTCTATTATTCGTTCCATTGTTTGTTCATCCCAACAGTCTCCAATGCTGGCCATTTTGGGATTATCAGTTGTCCCAATGTTAACTTTATTCACCTTGATTGGTGGAGAAAAAAATTCTAACTCCAAAGATGGACCTTCCACCTCTCTTTCACCTTCAACTTCTGTAATATAAATATTGCGCGGGTCATCTTCATCTGGTGCTTCTTCCTGCACATCGTAGCATGACAGTATTTCTTTGATTTTCTGTCTATTCTGTTGTTGATACTCTTTCATGAGTTCAACCTCTAGTTCATCAACAAATATTACCCCTCTTATATATTTGAGTGTTGAATCCATGTTGGGGTTCTCATGTTCAAATGATAAAGTGACTATAAAATGTTTCTATAATGCGGTCCATTTTGTAGTGCCTTTGTGTAGTTCATGGTCTACATAACAAATTGCTGGAATTCCTTCCATTGTGTGGATGAAGTGATGAGTCCATTCCTCTAGTGGTGTCATCCTCCATAGTGTTCTACACTTCTCCAAGTGTTTTGGTGGTGTGCCCTTTCCATCATATCTCTGCATCTCACTGCTTCTCTGTTCTGCAACGAATCTAATGCACAGTAATCGCTTACATTGGTACCAGTCCTTAACTATTTATTTGTGCGCACACCACCATATTATAGGTGTTTCATTGAGTGCTATGTCCAGGGCTAAGAGCCTATAATTCTATAACACTTCATCTTCATATATTTTTAGGAATTCCTCTAAATCATTTATGCCATGAAAAATGGGAGTTTCTCTGATTTCTGTACCCACCCATCTTACTGCATGGTCTATTCTTGTGCACCTTCTTATGGATACTTCATGTAATCTATGCTGCCAATTATCCAAACTTGTATTTGAATCAGAAGCACATGATGTGATGATCCTCCAGTTGAGTACTCCATCTGCACTTGGGTTGACATAATATTCTTCACATGCAGTGGTTCTGTATAACTGGTTAATTTCCTCCAGATCTAAGCAAGTGGGCTCTACAAACCTTTCTCCTTCTAATGTATATAATGGAATAATGAATTTGTACTCTCCTGATTCAAATGACATCTTCCTTGTCTTCAAGTTGATTATGGCATGGTTATCAAATTCCCAATTTAGTCCAAGCAATGATGGATAAGGTGTTGTACCATCTACTATCTCTATCACTTCAAAGTCTTCCTTGGTGTGCACTCCATCCAAATCTACTGTCACACCCTTACTCCTTCCAATTTGTAGAACTCTGTGTTGGTTTGATAGCTTCAATTAGACATGTGAATAGCCTAGTGCGGGATTTCCCATGCATTTCCACGTCTTCTTGGGTAATACATTTACTTCCTATCCTAAATCCAATATGATATCCCCCATAATGAAATCTCTAATGTTGGCATTGAGTCTGAATTCCATGCTTTTCCTCCTTCTTGTATGGAGGTGATTGACTGTTTTCTACTCTAACTTTCCCTCTACCTCTGTGTTACATATTTCTAACATATTTTGCAAAAATTTAACAGATGATGGATCATTCAGTAATTTAACACAGGATTGCATAAACGTCTTTATGGTACTTACTTGTGCTATAGGTGGTACTTCGCTGGTGTGATCCATTGATAAGGGCATATCATACATGGTATGTTCTGAGTATGTTGTGCGGTTGATGTAGATGCAACATCTTCCTTGAGGAATTCCTGTATTGCTTCCTTGAATATTTTTTTTTCTTTCCTTGCATCGAATTGTTTTTGTGGTTCAGTATTCTTCGTCACCCATTGGTGTTGTGTTGGATCCTGTCGTACTGCATCAACTCCTATCTTAGCTCCTCCTCATGTGGCTATGATGATATTTATTCCATCATCCCTGGCTTCTGCAAGGATCCATTGTACATTATTATTTTTTTTATTTCTCTTTTCTTGAATTTTTCCCAATAATGTTGGACAATACTCTGTATCCTCCTCAATTTGCTCGTGGTGAGTTGTATTGAGGCACTTGATTATACTGCGCAGGGTTATACTGTGGCTATGTGTTATTATATCGAGGATGGGCAATGTTGTACTACTGTTACGTAGTGTTGTATGGAGGTGGTACCTGGTTAAACGAAGTTGCAAATTTCCCTGTCATCATTTCTGCCTACACCCTATATGTATCTGAAGTTATTTCCCTCATCAGGTCCATTGTCCGACAATCTTTATCGTCATGACCCATTGATTTGAAAAAATTGCAATATGAACTCTTGGGTAATGTCTGATACTTTTTCATCATTGGAAAATGATGTGGATCATGTCCATGTGTTTTACAAGTCTCGCAACATGGTCCTCCTATTGGAAAAGGGTTTGGTATCCCTATTTCCATGTACTGCACGAAAGTTGGGCACTCATTCTTGTGGTGTCCTTCTGTCCTGCATGTGGTACACTAAACAACTTCTCTTTTCTCTTATTCTAGTTTAGTTGAAATGTGAGATTCTTCAGATCCTCCTTTATCTCCCCTATTGCTGGATATGTCTTTTGATACTGGTTCTCTTCCAGTTGTAAGGCTTCCTACAGAGCCTCTTCTTGAGTTTGGAATTTTTGTTGTCTAAGTGGGTATTTCAGATGTGCTAATAGAGAATTCACAAAGAAATTCCTATGCTGCATGTCACTCATGGCATACTTCAATTTCTCTTTCAGGCACTTAAATCTCTGGTCAATTTCTCAGACAGATTCTCCTAGTTTCTGTCTAATATCAATCATCTCATTCATGTATTGATCCTCTGAGCTTGGCTTCTGGAATTCATTTATTAGCAACTTATTGACATATGAAATTGTCCTTGTTGTTCCTGGTGGTTTGTTTATGGTCAATGTGGATATTGATGGCCACCCACCTATTCCAACTGGCTCAATTTTTTTTTCTGGCAATTTACTATTTTAGCAGTTTTTCGGTTCCTAAACTTTCGGGGCCATTTTGAGGGCCTAAATGAAGGTTTTTCAGGATTGATCTCCTCAATAATAGCCAAAATCTTTGATTTAGCCCCCAAAATGAATCTCCTTGACGATAAATTTTGAACGAGCTATCGTGCGCCCCAAATAGAGATCGAATTCCAAAGTTATGCCCCTGGGAAGTTGATACACCAAACTACCCAAAACATGATCCACAAAACTATTGGCTTTTCATCTTCTAGGGTTAGGGTTTTGAATTTTCTTTATGATAAAAAGAAATTTGGAGCCTCATTGTAAAATAATCTTCTTGCAAATGCAAGTAGCAGACACATTTCTTCTCAAAGATAAGCTACCACCATTATAGAGAGTCTTTTACTCTGTATTTTTACAGTCTTTGTACATTTTCACTCATTAATAGAAAATTATGTATTACTGTAGCACTGTGTTTATGGTTGCATCTATGATACATTTCTGTTATATTATTGGATATTTGAGATATCTTTGTACATTTCTTTATTATATCTCTGCTCTCATTTCGTGCCAGAAATAATCTGGATTAGTGGTATTAGAGAAGACTACTCTTGATTGTTTTTCAATGCATGTCCATGAAGAGGTCCAAGTATAGCAATTTGGGTCTCGAGCTTGTCTCTCTTGAAGACAATATCTCTCGCATTCCCATGAAACCCTCCATGGTGGAAGAAAATAAAAACGACAGAGAAAACGATTTTATTAATCTGTTGCTTGAGCAAGCTCTCATGCAACAAAGAGACGAAATGATGGAGAAATTTTCCCACATTCTTCAATGCTTTCCGATAAAAACATGCACGTATTCATCAAGAAACCTCTTTGGAGGCACTTCCCCTTTCAAGGTACAATTTAATTTTGATATTCCCATATTTGAAGGACAAATAGATGCATATGCCCTAGAAAAATGGTTAAATCTACTAGAAGGTTATTTCTCTGTTCATAATTTCTCTGACATGAAAAATATCACCTTCGCACTCCTTAAGGCTCTCCCCCATACCAAACATTGGTGGGAAACTTACTAGGAGAAAATTTCCATAGAGGAGTCTGGAATATATGGGGCCGAGCCCACTTGGAAATTTTTTGTGGATGCGGTAAAGGAACAATATTACCCTATTGGAAACTATGAGGACCAGTACATGAGATGGACCACACCATGGAAAGAGAGGGGCCAAGCATTTATGGAGTTCACCAATACCTTCCATTACTTGCACACTAAGTTTGGTATCAAAGACTCTTAATGACATTTGGTTCTGAAATACCGTGGGCCTCTACACAGATACATCCAAACTGAAATGGATTTTCTGGACATCTCATCACTCGGTGATACTTATCAATATGTTGTTAAAATCGAGAAGAAATTTAAGCACCAGAACAAATGGGATTTTGGGTCTAAAAATACACAACATCCAAAGTATGATAAAGACGGCCCTAACAAACAGTCTCCCGAAAACCTGTCCAAGCCACAGGAAAAGAAGGGTCACAAAAAGACGAAGAAGGACACCAGAAAATGGTGCGATTTCCAAAAAAGACCCTAGCATAACACCGATGAATGTCTCTCAAAAAATTCATTGGTGGCCGAGATCAAATATAAGGAGTCGAACCTTGATTCAAAATATGATTCAGAAAATAATGATAGAAGAAAGATCATCGATGTAGACCCCACTGCTATTGTTGCGATCACAACAATTCAAATAGAAGAACCAACAGATCCCGAAGAGGGGGAGCATAAGCACCTTTTTCATTCACATATGTGGGTGAAGGGGACTTGCTGCATTTTCTTTTTGATAGAAGAAGCTAGAAGAACCTCATCTCAGTAGAGGTCGTCAAACAATTTGGATTTTCGACAACACCACACCCGCAACCATACAACATCGGGTGGCTTCACAAGGGATGAGATATTCATGTCAACCAACAGTGCCGATTGTCATACAAAATCCAACCCTTCAAGGATGAAGTATTATGTGATTTTTACCCGCTGGATGTTTGTGATGTTCTCTTGGGAAAACCATATATGTGGAAGTGCCATGCTATCTATGAGTCTTGACCCCGTAGTGTCATTGTTACTCTAGGGGGTCATCTCTATAGGATACCAGAGGTAGTTCCAACTACTTTCCCACCTAAAAAATGCCACAAGGTAGTATCTCATACTACAAAATTCAGCTTCTTCACAATCTGTTCAAAAGGTGAACGAAAGTATATTGCAACCACTACAGCCTCGACCCAAGCACCTTCTATCCAACAGAAACAGGTCAGAAAGATTGCAACAAAGCACAAATATTCCTTCTACACATAGTCATATCATGTAGCTTCACTGTTATAAAAAATTCAACCCCGCCAGCAACAGGTTCGTGACATTATTCCACAAACCAAGTAGTGCAATGTCTCTAGCAAGGCAAACAACTCACCAAGCTTCAGATTCAACAATCGATTTCCCCTCTCCACCGGGAACTCAACGCAATGGAGACCATTGCTTCCTAAGGAGGGAGGATTTATCTAGGTGGATATTGGTGGCTACCCATCTATTCCAACTGGCTCAAAACAATTTTTTGGCAACTTACTATTTTTAGCAGTTTTTTGGTTCCTAAACTTCTGGGGCCATTTTGAGGGACTAAATGAAGATTTTTTGGGATAAATATCCTCAATGTTATCTGAAGTCTTAGATTGATCCCCCAAAATGAATTTCCTCGATGATACCTTTCCAATGAGCTATCGTGCACCCCAAATAGATATTGTATGCCAAAGTTACGCCCTCGGGAAGTTGATACACCAAACTACCCAAAACGGGGTCCACAAAACTATTGGATTTTCATTTTCTGGGGTTAGGGTTTTGAATTTTATTTATGATAAAAATGCATTTGGATACTTATTGTAAAATCATCTTCTTACGAATTCGAGTAGCGGACACATATCTTCTCAGAGATAAGCTGCCACCATTCTAGTGAGTCTTTCACTCTGTATTTTTATGGTCTTTGTACATTTTCACTCATTAATAGAAAATTGTGTATTAATGTATCTTTGTGTTTATGGTTACATCTCTGATACATTTATGTTATATTATTGGATATCCAATATATCTCTGTACATTTATTTATTATATCTCCTCTCTCATTTCATGCCAAAAATAATCTGGATCAGTTTACAGCTAAGCTCATGTACCAATCCAGTGTGTGGTCTCTTAATGTGATATCTAACTGTGAAAGTTTTGTATCCTCATCTATGATATGATTTTCTTCCCAAATATTATCACAAATGAATACGTGATTTCTGGGATCCTTTGATGCCTCTCCCCAAAATTTTGGGTTCCTAATGGTGGGATCATGTCCTGCCATATTGAATTGTGATGAACTAATACCTCCACGCGATGTAGATACTTGACTACTACTTCCTGAACTGGCTCCTCCAGTCTCTTCTCCTTGGTTGGGTTCACTTCCTGCTATCTTTATTCTACTAAAATTTGGTTGTCTAAACGGTGGTGTCCTTCCTGGTGTGTTAATCACACATGGGGTTATGGGTTCTACACTGACACTGACATGGATGGGAGTACTACCTTTTGTTCTTTCCCTTAGACCTCCTGTCTTCCTTTCATACGTTGCGTGTAGGATTTCCTCAATATTCTCCACAACACAGAGATTCTCTACCTCTTATTCATCACTTTCCAAGCCCTCTCTATATTCTATGGCTCTCTTGTAATGTCCCTGACCATCCATGTCGGGCCACGCTACACCAGAGAACTCTTACTGTTCTCTCCACGAAACATATTGTAACATACCCAACACCCAACTGAGCTATGCCACATAAATTTTTTGAACTGCATGCAATTAAAATATACACACACAGAACTCTTGCAGAAGCATTATATATAAAACGTAAACATACAAATACATTTGTAAATACACGGATTCACACTGAAATAACAGTAAACATATACATGCAGCATATACAGAAAATACCCATAAAAATAAACACAGTTATAACCGCACATATGATAACCCATAAAAATAAGCACGTAAATAACAATGCAGCATGTAAATTTATCACACAATTGGCACTTATCTTGGTAAGAACGTCAACAACTATGTGCAAACCTTCCACGAACCTCCCAACCTTAAACCACACTAGTGTTCATCACTCTCAACAGTGAGTCACCCCCGAGCTGGGACTAAACTCCACCCGGGTAAAGGGATTCCTAACTAGGCTAAAGGATCATAGACAACAAAAAAGACTCCATCTTAGGTGCCAACTCAAACTAATATCCTATAGTACCTCATTCCCCACATGCATGTCCCACCCTAGGAAGTGTGCCCCTTCTCTGTTCAACAGTCCTTCGGCTACCCCACTTCTTTTCCGGGCTTCAACAACAGGCCAGACAGGAAGTCTCCAAGAACTGTAGCCGCAGTTTAGTACCTATAGGAAATCAATTCCCAACAATTATCTCACTCAGAGAATTTCTCACGTGCCTAAAAACCCACCTATTCAATATCCCATGGGATTGACAACCCGCTTCTTCAGTCCAACTCCCAAGCTAACCAGCTACACGAACACAAAATGGCTATGGATACAAGTTCAAGTACAATCATGAATATACAAAAGATAGCTCAATGGGTGTGTGCATGCTCATGGAATAATGGCTAGATGTCTGAATGATGGAAGGAATGATGGATCAACAAATGAAAATGAACTTAGTCCCAACAATATGTATTCATGTCCCCAACTTGACACTTGTCACGTTGAGAGCTACTTTGGCCCACTTATCCCCAACTTTAGAACTTAGGATAAAATAATTATCCATACTTTATGATTTAAGAAATATTAATATAATATTCCTTTTTGGCTTAATCTCCCTAGATTAGCCCTTTTCCTTAACTTTTAGGCCCCTCCCTTTCCCTAACCAGTGGAGTTTAGTCCCCCATATCTATTATCGTGGTCGGTCTACATGCAACGTGACGCAAAAGCC
>SNQJ01S0003308.1:224748-313281 GCA_010110895.2 Picea sitchensis | reverse complement strand
GGCTCAACAGCCTAAGCACATTAAATTACATTCAATACAAATTCAAAATGAGGCTGCGCCTCCTTTTCAGCACATGAATGAGTGTGCGCTGACGTGGTTGACTGGTTGGCATGGAGAGATGCTCCTGCATCACAACGATGTATTTTATATTAATTATGAGACATATACAAAAATAGGCACACTGGCCTTTAACATCTAGGTTGTCCGACCTAATCAAAACATAAACATCCTAGCTTGTAATAACTGGCTCAACAGCCTATAGAACGCAACATATACACAAAAGGCTACCTGGCCTCAAAATCGTGTGCACTTATGTTGTTGCACATGGTATCTTGGAATATGCAAACTTCCTCATTTTACTGCGCAATACATGCGCGCACTATGCCATGAAATGTGCATACAAAATGATATCAAACAACTCACCAGCTTAAGTACATTTGTATTTACATTTACAATTGGGTTCGGCCTTAGGGATATTACAATCCCCTCCTCTTATTTATGCACTGTCCTCAGTGCATCATGTACCCATATACAACAAAATTTCAAAAATCCTCAAAAAGATGCGGGTATTCTGCCCGCATTGCATCCTCATGCTCCCAGGTAGTGTCCTCAGGACTGTACTAGGTCCATTGGACCTTTACAAGACCTATGGCTTGATTATGGAGCTATTTGATTTTCCAGTCCAGAATGCGTACCATATGCACTTGAAAATCTCCTTCTTGCTCCATTTGAATCACATTCCAATCAATAACATGATTAGCATCAGGTATATATTTCTTGAGTAATGAATCATGGAATGCATTATGAACATACATATATGCAGGAAATGTAATAATATAAGCTATTGTACCAATCCTTTCTAGGATTTCAAACGACTCACAATAACGAGCTTCCAACTTTGAACAATTTCCCAACTTCATGGAACTTATGTTGGATTTCACTTTCAAGAATACATGATCACCCACTTTAAATTCCCTATGAGTTCTGCCCTTATCAACATAGCTTTTCTGCCTGTCTTGGGCAACCTTTAAATTTTGCTTTATTTTTATCATTTTCTCCTCCATTTCCCTAAGAAAATCTGGCCCAACCACTGCTTTGTCTGCTGGGTTATCCCAACTTACTAGTCTGTTGCACTTTCTTCCATAAAGTGCCTCAAATGGGCTCATCTTTAGATATGCTTGGTACCCATTGTTATAAGCAAACTCTACCAAGTGTAGGTAGTCTTCCCACTTTGATGGTTTATCCATCACATACATCCTCAACATATCTTCAATCACTTGATTTACCCTCTCTGTTTGCCCATCTGATTCTGGATGATAAGTTGTACTAAAATTCAAATTTGTTCCAAATCCATTAAATAATCCCTTCCAAAATTTTGAGGTAAATTTTGGATCTCTATCAGACACAATTGTCTTGGGTATGCCATGTAATCTAGCAATTTCCTTCATATAAACATCAATGATGTTGGCTACCTTGTAAGTGAACTTAACTGGAATAAAATGGGCAACTTTAGTAAGCTTATCCACCACTACCATGATAGAATCATGTTTCTTGTTTGTTCTGGGAAGTTTGGTAATGAAATCCATGGTTACAACTTCCCATTTCCACTCAGGAATGGATAATGGCTGTAGCAAACCAACTGGGTGTCTATCTCATCCTTTACCTTTTGACATTCCAAACATCTGGCAATAAAACAAACAACCTCTTTATTCATGCCTGACCAATAATATTGGCTCTTGATAGTTGCAATTGTTTTTTGATATCCTGGGTGCCCAACATAAGGCAAATTATGCATTTCTCTCAATATAATATTTTTCAATTCCTGAGAATTTGGTACATATATTCTTCCCCTGTACATGAGAATTTCATCATTATCTAGCTTATATTCCTCAATTTTCTGCTGCAAAATACCTTGCTGTAATTTTTCCACTAATTCCTTGTATTGCAAATCTGATTTGGTAGCCTCTGTAATTTTTTCTTTCAAATCTGATTGGTACATGCTAATGGATGTAGCATGCAATTCATGTACTCTTCTGTTGAGTGCATCAGCCACTTTGTTTTCTTTTCCCTTGATATTCTTTATATCAAAGTCATATTCACTTAGAAATTCTAACCATCTGGTTTGTCTAGCATTTAGAGTTGGTTGGTCAAATAAATATTTCAGACCATTATGGTCTATTCTTAGCTCAAACCTTTTACCCATGAGGTAGTGTCTCCATTTCCTCAAGGCATGCACTATGGATGCCAACTCCAACTCATGAGTGGCATAGTGTCTTTCATGCTCCTTCAACTTCCTTGATTCATAACATATAACAAACCCAGTTTGACTGAGGACTCCACCAAGTCCCTCTTTACATGCACCTGTGCATACAATTAAGTCTTCATTTGGGTCTGCAATCCTTAGTATTGGAGCACTTGTTAATAATTGTTTCAAGTGTTGGAAACTCTTTTCACAATCCAATGTCCACTGAAATTCCACACCCTTTCTTTGCAAGGAAGTGATTGGGTGTGAAATATATGAGAATCCTTCAATAAATATCCTATAGTAGCCTGCAAGGCCCATGAATGATCTGACCTCTATCACATTCTTTGGCACTGACCATTCTCTAATGGATTCTATCTTCTCAGGATCCACTGCCATCCCATCCTTTGAAATGATATGACCCAAATAGTGAATTTGCTTCTGATAAAATGAGGACTTGCTTAACTTGGCATACAACTAATTCTCCCTTAACACTTGCAACACCATCCTCAAATGATTCTCATGCTCTTCTTCTGACTTGGAATATACAAGAATGTCATCCAAAACGACAATGACAAACTTGTCTAAATATTCTCGGAAAACACCATTCATTAAGCACATGAAAACAACTGGTGCATTTGACAACCCAAATGGAACCACTGTGAAATCATAATGACCATACCTTGTCCTGAAGGTGGTCTTGTTTATATCTTCCTCTTTAATCCTTACCTGATGGTATCCTGACCTGAGATCTATCTTTGAAAATTTCTTTGCATACTTCAATTGATCAAAAAGATCATCAATCCTTGGCAGAGGATACTTGTTCTTCACAGTCACTTTATTCAACTGTATGAAATCAATGCACAATCTTAATGTTCCATATTTCTTCTTCACAAACAAGACTGGGGCACCCCAAGGTGACACACTTGGGCATATATACCCCTTCTTCAGGAGTTCTTCAAGATGTATTTGCAACTCCTTTAGCTCTGGTGTACTCATTATGTAAGGAGTCTTTGAAACTGGAGTTGCTCTAGGCATTAGATTTATAGAGAAATAAATGTCTCTCTTTGGGGGTAGTCCTAGTACCTCCTTGAACACATATTCAAAATCTTCCAGGACTGCATAATCTTCTAAATTTGGCACCTTATCTTTAGGTGTCTCCTCCATATGAACTACAAATATTTGACACCCTTTTCTATAACATTTCTTCAGCTACAATGCTGAAATATATCTGATGGTTACTTCCCTGGGAACTCCCTGCACCTTCCTTAGGGTCCCTTCCTCATCCAAGAAAGTAAAAGCCTTGTTATGACAGTCTAGGATGGCATGAAGCTGGTCCAACCAATCCATCTCAATTAGATAGTCATAGGAACCTAAAGGTAAGATGTTCAAATATGCCCTAGTGTTCAGTCCATTCATGTCCATAAGACACGACTTAACCATCTCATTAACTTTTCTTTTGTCTTTGGTAGCCAGTTGCACCAACCAAGATTTTCCATTCTTTCTTCTTGTCAAATGCAAACTTTCCACCATCTTAGGATCTATATAACTATGAATAGCTCCTGAATCAATTAAAATAGCAATGGTTTGGTTGTTGTTCATACCTTCTACCTCAATCATATGTGACTGATACTCTCCTTTCTTATTGTCCAGGGCTTCATAGATCCTTGGTACATTTCTTCCCATGTCCTCCATTGTTTCATCTTTCTGTACATTGTGAACAATTCTCCCTTTTTCACCTCTGTGAGGAAAATCTCTGTACATGTGATCTCCTTTACAACCCCAACATTGAATAGGTGGCTGCCTTGGCCTTTGACCTCCTGTCTCAATCGTTCTAGGCTCTCTAGGAGTTTGCTTTCCCTGTGGATTATTTCTGAAGAATGGTGGCTTAGATCCCTTCTTCCTCTGATCCACCTTGAATTTCTTTTTGTCTTCCCAAGCTTTTTGGAAATTTGGCCTTGCTTTTTGATGATCATAAAGGCATTTAGCTCGCCTTATGGTATCCTCCAATGTCTTTGGATCATCATACTGTATTTTGTCACCGATGAATGATGGCAATCCACTCAATTACCTTTGAATCTTAACTTTCTCATCCTTGATGAAAGAGACATAATTCAGTAGTTCTAAAAACCTTCTCTCATAGTCATCTATTGTCATACTCCCAATCTTGAGTTCAAAGAACTATTTAATTTTCTTGTCATAATACCTCTTAGTCAAGTATTTCTTCTCAAAATACTTCTTGAATTCCCTCCAAGTAACACTTTTCTCTTTTAATGTGTTGCACCTGCACAAGCTGATCCCACCACATGGATGCCTTTCCCTTGAATTGATAGATGACAATTCTACCTTCTGCATGAGAAGAATAATTATTCAATTGAAAATACTTTCTCATGCCCAACAACCATGTCTCTGCATCTTCATCCTTCTTGTGCTCACCATCAAATGTAAGAGGTTTGATTTTGTTCATTTCTCCTCATAGCTCATCCACCCCAGACTTCTTGTGATTCCTGACAGGGTATGGACTTGAGATGTTGTGTGATATCTTATTGGAATGCCTTGGGGAGTGGTGGTGATGTCTTCTAACACTTCTTTATTTTCTTTTCTCATCAAAAGGCCAGTGACTTCCTGATTTGCTTGAGCCACTCTCCTTATCCAATTTCTTTTATATTCTGTTCAAGCTATGCAATAAATTCATGTTGAAGTCATCCTGTTGCTCCTTATATTTCATAAGCCTTTCATTATCAGCGTTATGGCTTTGGACATTCTTCTGCAAATTTTTAATGGTCTCAACCATATTCATGTTTTCATTCCTTTCATCCCCATGTCCATTGGAGTTTGTTCCTTCAATGCCCAAATGGACATCCATCCCTCTAATCTCATCCTCCTGACTGTAAGTCCCTTGTGCCTCTTCCATTCCTTTGGAATCTATTCTGATGTTGATCTAATATCCTTTTTTTTAATTCTGCAAAATCTGCAGCCAACAAAACTTTGTCAGGCTATCTGTTTCAACAATTTCATGAAAATATGAACCATTCTGGTTCAATAATATATATCATAATTATTTCTTCTGATTTCCTGGAAAATTGAGTCCCTATATCAATTTTATAGGTAGATAAATATATTATGCTATCCAATACCTTTCCAACGCCTGCTCCCATGCTCGATTATGAGTCTTGAGTAGAAAGTTATGGCTATTTAAAAATTGCCCATAATTTTTTTGTTCATTGTTTTTTTCAACTTGGCGCAAGTCTGAGCTGTAAATATGCAATTTCGCACCTATTCCATTGGAATTTTCGTAGGTTCTCAATTTTTTTTCTTAATATACATCTTATGGACACTTTTTCCAAGTTTCACCTTTTTCTGAGTTCCATGCTGCTATTTACAGCCGACTAAAGTTCTAGGCCAAAATACCATATTGTAACTGGTATGCTACAGGTTCCTTATTTTTCATATTAAACACTTTTAACATGCCCATAAATTTAATTGAACTCTGGGAATGTCTTATATGGCTCAATATATTTCCATTGACTTCTCCTGCACCTCAATCTTATTCCATAGCAGAAAGTTATGGCTCTTTGAAGTTAGTTGGGTCTTAAAACTTACCCTTCACTATTTAAGCTGTAACTTTCTCATAAAAGCTCTGTTTGACGAACGGTTTACACCATTAGAAATATCCCTCTGAGATCTTTTATTTGAGCTTCAAAGACAATGTGTACCTTCAATATACCTTTGTCTCATGGTTTTTGCATTGCTGAAATCTCTCTTAAGGCCCTCAAAAACGCGCTGCAAAAAGATGACATTCAAATAGTATAAAATGTTGTAGAAAATCACTGGTTTTCTATTGTTGTTCACCCTTCAAACAACTTTGCATGCACAAATTTCAACCTGTAAACCCATATTCACCATGCACAACAACAACACAAGGTAAATCATGTTTCGCTCACTTTAAAACCACTGTGTATCACGTCTCTGTCGCACCAATAACTTGTGCACACTACTTTTATGTCGTGCGCCAATATCCACCACGCATAGTTTTTGTATCGCGCACTGATATTCTGTGCGCATTATACTCTACGTGCTACACCATGCCAGAGTTTAGTATGTCTCCACTGCGCACCAAAAATCTACGCGCACCACTAACTAAATTGTCGCGCGACAATATATACCCACATTGCGCGTGCACCAATGAAACTCCTCTGCACTCTGCTAATATTGTGTACACCATGCGCACCATTATTATGTGTGTGCACATCACGCAATGATAAATTTAGCGCGTGATCCTGTACACCAACATTTTTCCACGTGGTGCCACTATTTAGCATGCACAACCGCACACTAACATTTTTCTGCGCGGCACCAAAATTTAGCACGTGCACCAGCACGCCAATATCTTTCCGCGCAGTGCCAAATTTTAACTATCACAAGATTTTCATTGCGCATCATGCATTTTTAGTGCACCCACCTATGCCCATTCATTTTTATGCGCATCAATTCCTTGTG
Source organism: Picea sitchensis (assembly GCA_010110895.2). NCBI lineage: Eukaryota > Viridiplantae > Streptophyta > Pinopsida > Pinales > Pinaceae > Picea > Picea sitchensis. The sequence continues at coordinate 306,539 of SNQJ01S0003308.1, read as the reverse complement.
AATTCCACTGTAGAAATTGGGGCTTTTGGTTAATTTTTTCCCCAATTTACCATAGACATTCTGCGACCATGAAATTTGTTCAATTTCACCCCGATAACCCAAATCAACCTATTCAACAATAAATCATTGTGGGTTGACATTTATGGAACAAATTTACCCAAAACCAATTCACGAATTGAGAATTTTAACCACTAAACTGGCTCCATCTGTCATGGCTTCAATGTAACTTCAAATTCGACCCATTCTAGATCTAAATTTGCTAGAACAAATATTAAAACAATAATATCTCATCACTTGGCCGAATTTCTCCATTTTCTCATGAATTTAACAAAATAAATTGAGGCTTTTCCTAATTCTGCGTCGTTGTTTCTAAAATTTATCAAGGACGCTCTGCAACTCAAAATTTGGCCACTTCGAAATAGTTTCTTTGTGAAATTTCTCTCCAACACAACATTCTCGGCCCATCCAGGATCAATGTTGAAAACTAAATCTCTGATACCATATTGTAATGTCCCCGACCATCCATGTTGGGCCACGCTACACCAGAGAACTCTTACTGTTCTCTCTGCGGAACATACTGTAACATACCCAACACCCAACTGAGCTATGCCACATAAATTTTTCGAACTACATGCAATTAAAATATACACACACAGAACTCTTGCGGAAGAATTATATATAAAACATAAACATACAAATACATCTGTTAATACACATATTCACACTGAAATAACAGTAAAAATATACATGCAGCATATACAAGAAATACCCATAAAAATAAACACAATTATAATCGCACATATGATAACCCATAAAAATAAGCATGTAAATAACAATGCAGCATGTAAATTTATCATACAATTGGCATTTATCTTGGTAAGAATGTAACCAACTGTGTGCAAACCTTCCACAAACCTCCCAACCTTATACTACACTGTTCATCACTCTCAACAGTGAGTCACCCCCGAGCTGGGACTAAACTCCACCCGGGTAAAAGGATTCCTAACCAGGCTAAAGGATCATAGACAACAGGAAAAACTCCATCTCAGGTGCCAACTCAAACTAATAGCCTACAGTCCCTCATTCCCCACATGCCTGTCCTACCCCAGGAAGTGTGCCCCTTCTCTTCTCAACAGTTCTTCGGCTGCCCCACTTCCTTTCCGGGCTTCAGCAACAGGTCAGATAGGAAGTCTTTGGAAATCAATTCTCAACAATTATCTCACATAGAGAATTTCTCACAGGCTTGACAACCTGCCTCTTCAATATCCCATGGGCCCAAAAACCCGCTTCTTTAGTCCAGCTCCTAAGCTAACCAGCTACAGGAACACAAAATGGCTATGGATACAAGTTCAGGTACAATCATGAAGATACAAAAGATAACTCAATGGGTGTGTGCATGCTCATGGAATAATGGTTGGATGTATGAATAATGGAAGGAATGATGGATCAAGAAAGGAAAATGAACTAAGTCCCAACAATATGTATGCATGTCCCCAACTTGACACTTGTCATGTTGGGAGCTACTTTGGCCCACTTGTCCCCAACTTTAGAACTTAGGATAAAATAATTATCCATACTTTATGATTTAAGAAATATTAATATAATATTCCTTTTTGGCTTAAGCTTCCTATCTTATCCCTTTTCCTTAACTTTTAGGCCCCTCCCTTTCCCTAACTAGTGGAGTTTAGTCCCCCATCTCTTTTATCATGGTCAGTCTGCGCACAATGATGTATTTTATATTAATTATGAGACATATACAAAAATAGGCGCACTGGCCTTTAACATCTAGGCTCTCTAGACTAATCAAAACATAAGCATCCTAGATTTTAATAACTGGCTCACCAGCCTATAAAACACAACATATACACAAAAGGATACCTAGCCTCAAAATTGCGTGCACTTATGTTGTTGCGCGCGGTATCCTGGAATATGAAAACTTCCTCATTTTACTGTGCAGTACATGCACGCACTATGCCATGAAATGTGCATAGAAAATGATATCAAACAACTCACCAGCTTAAGTACATTTGTATTTACATTTACAATTGGGTTCGGCCTTAGGGATATTACATCTCTTCTTGTTATTCATCTTATATTGGTAGCGTACTCCATTGCACGTTTTTCTAGCTGTTTCCATGATCTGATTGATCTGATATTCCTCCATAATGATTGGGTCTAAGGCCTCTTCCTTCTTTCCTTTATCCATCTCTTCCTCCATTTCTCCTTCTCTTGTCAGTGCTTCCCCCTTCCCCCATGCACGCAGGGAAATTTAGCTGTCTTCTTCCATAGTCATCACACCCTTGTTGTACAATAAGATCTTTATGGAAGTATATAACGATATGATATACCTACCTCTAAGTCCTTTTAGGAACTCTTTCTCCGCTGTGCTATAAGAATTCGTAGTATCTACTGCAAATTTTGTGATAAATCCTGCAACAATACTGTCTAGCTAGAAATCTAATGCGCGTGAATTTTTTGTTAACTTGTTGTAACTGCGCAATCTCCACATGATTCCATTCGATTTGTATGATTCAATTTGTAGGGTGGTTGTCTTTAAACCTCAATACCCACTCCTGCAACACATGCGAGAAATAATAGAAAAAGACCTCATGCAAGTTGCTAAACATGTACTTGTCCAGATATTTGCGCGATGTTATTTTAGTGTTTTTGTTGTCTTTCTGCGCAAACTCCATATCCTTTATTTTCAATCAGATTTCGATCTCTGCCTTTGTTGGATTTCATAGTCTGAACATTCCTTTCTATAGTTTCATTTTCTTTGTGATTATTTCACGGATCCCACTCACTCAATCCCATGCAGTGCCATCTGACAACAGAACCATATGTTGGTTTACTTATCTACTCTGATATTTCTACCTTTCTCTTGGAATGACCCATGTTCAGATAGACTATGGTTTCCAACAAATCCCTCTAAAACTATTGGCCCTTCTGGTAGCCTAGAAGGAAACACAGTGCACAGAATGAAATGCCCAGTCTCACCTGAGATAGTTCTATGGGTGACTGCAACGCTCAAGTGCTTGCAGTTTGGGAGTGAGTGGGGATCTGGGATTGTAATTTGTGATCTTCATTCATTTTTTATATCATCCATCTATAATAAATATTCTGTCGTTATTTATTCATGCATGTAAATCAACTGATCTAACTACTTCATCAAACATTCATCTAATATTTAACCATTGACAATAAATACATAAACAATAAGAATTTCACATAACACATGATCTATCGGGCTTCACTCCCTCCTTAGCTATGTGTTATCATTGAATCATGTGTGGGGTGTTTTCCTGATGAATGGCCCTCCTTTGGAGAAAAATAGGGGGAAGAAATGGGTCAAAAAACCCACTTATCCTAAGTTTGGGGCGTAAAATACACATTGTGCTAAGCACCAGACAGATCTGGGCGACTAGAATCTACGCGCCTAGATCTATGGTCGGGATTTAATTCTGGACCCCCCCCCCCCACCTTTATTCCTTTAATGCAAGGGGGGGGGTCCTATATAGCCGTTATCGGGCATGTGGATCTGAGCGGTTAGAATCTGCGTGCCCAGATCTACGGTCATGGTCCAATTCCAGACCCCCCCCCACCATTCTGCCTTTAATGGGAGATGGGGGGGGGTCCGATGTGAGGGCACGCAAGTTTCAACAACCAATATTTAAGCACCCATATCGATGACTGAGGTATCATTCTAAAACCCCTTTTCATTCTGCCTTAATGGGGGGAATCCGATATGGACATTTTTGTGTGGGTCCCCCTTAAAACCCCTTACTGTTTCCTCCTCCGCTTACCATGTTCTCCTCCTAGTGACAAGTGTCCCCCACTCTATCTTTTCCATTCCCATGTCGCATCTCCCACTTCCTTCCTACCTTTCACCACTGCACAACTGTCCTCTACTCTCCTAGGTGTCATGCCCCCATTCCTTTCGTCCCTCTTATTTCCCAACACCTGTACCCCCATGCTCCATGCCACTTCCACTTGTGTCCTATCCATTTTCCCATGGCACTTCTCGTCTGGTGTAACAACCCCTATGTCTCCATCACCTGGTGCTCCCACCTCCGCACCCCTTGTCTCACCTTCACATTGTTGGCACCATCGGCCTCCCTGTCAGATCTTCATCCACGTTCGTAGGCCGAGCCCCCTCGTAGCAGTCCAACGAAGTAGCAGCAGACAAGGAAAGGCCGCCATGTTGTCCAAATTAAGAATTGACCGATCCTTATCTGATCCCGAGAAGTAGTTATTGAGGTAGTTGACGGTGGGTGAATGTCGTCTCCTTCCATAAATAGAATGTCAGAAAGGGACAAAGCGCATAAGTTGTCTGTCAGTCCATCTTGACAAAGATTGCATCTGACAACCAACTGCATGGGCAGTCTGAACGATGTCTGCATGCACATCCTGACAGGGAAACTCACCTACGTGAAGCATTGAACTCATGTTATGATCGTGCCTTTGGTGATTGAGCTGGCTCTAAGTATTTAGAGGCATTTTTGCCATTTTTGTTAGTGTCGATGGTTTGTAACACCCTGTTTCCCCCAATTTGTAATTAATCATATATTTAGGAATTACCATGCTAATGCATGAGGAAAATGTAAATGTATTATTGTTTGAGTTGCTAATAACTGACTGTGGGAGTGAATCCTTGAAAGTACTAGCCATGATATCACTAGGGGAGAGAAATCAATTAATGAGGCAAGGACCGGTGGTTGAACTACCAACCACCCCCATGAATGGGATCATGGTCTAGCTGTAGGAAGTCATCCTAAAGTACCACAGGGTCTGACAGACCAGGCGGACTCGAGCTTCCTTCTAATAGAAGGAAGGTGACAATTATACACACAGGAGAGTAGGAGACACCAGACGAGGGTGAAATCTCACAAGGGAGAGGCACGAAGATCTCCAACGAATCATGAACAGAAGGCCGCGAGCTTGATGCTGAAGAGCATCTGAGAAACCTCACCGAGGCCACAACTGAGTGAGAAAGATCCGAGTTGCAGAAAACAGGACCCGAACAGAAGATGAAACAGAGAGAGAACCCTCGAGAACTGTGAGAAGTCCTTGGTGATATCATGGCTTGGAATAGGGGTGGCTAGAGTGATAAGAATGAATTCCTCTCAGCCTATGGTCGGGTGGAAGGATGAACACCCACAGTCAATTGGTTGGTGGCAACCTGTAATAGATAAGTGATTTCTTACCCTGTGTAAATTATCTGTAACTGTGTATGAATTGGCTATACTGGGTACATTGCAGGAATCAGGTATATTTCTTAATGGATATACTGTATCCCCCCTTATTTCTATTTGATTGTATAATTAGGCTAGTAAGAAAGCATATGGTTAGGATAGGTTTTATACCCATAAAATACTTGTGTCTTATGGTGGCATAAGCCCGAGTCACGAACTATGCGTTCATCGACCGTGGACACAGTTTCATGTACACATGTAAAACTTCCTAATCCTTTTGAGTCCCTTGGAGGACAAAGCCTGTTAAGATTAGGAGGGATAGTGTTTTCAGAATGCAAGCGAGGCCCAAACCATCTAGGCTCGCAGAGGAAGAAAAGGCCGAGGTATTTGAGACTTTGAAATATTCCAAGGAAAAGGAAGAAAGTGTGAGCTCAGGGAGGAGCTACAGCTACCATCAGATCTCGCGTGGATATCCGATAGCCATCAGATCCAAGAGAAGATGCACGAGGTTTAACCCTTGCATACGCAAAGGTGAGGACTCATCAAAGTCCCGAAAAGATCAGGACCATCCATTTCAGAGGACACGTGGTCAGAGTTCTGAACCCATCGGGGTTTCAGATACCGAAAGGTTGAAGGACTAGAATCATGGAGTCATTGCATCGTGAACTCATGGTTCACGAAATCTTGATACAGGAGAGGAGCCATCGGATTTTGGTATTTTGGCTATTTGGAGTTCGAGACATAGAGGAGGTTTTGGTCTTGGTACTGAGAGTTTCAAACTCCCAGTACGTGAAACAGTGAAAGCATCGGGACTTTCCATTTCATAGGACACATGGCAGATATCCAAACCCATCGGGGTTTTGGATACCTGGAGGTTGAAGGACCAAGAGTTTGGTCACGGCGGATTCGCGAAATCACAAATCCCGAAGTCCCGAAAGGTGCACACGGTTGAGGTTTCGGGGAAATCCCCGAAAGGAGATTTCAGTAACTTGGTTACTGGGAAAACAAGAGGTAAGAGTTCTAAACTCTTGACCCATAAAACCCCGAAATGATACAACGTGAATAGATTTTGATATTTCGGTGTTTCGGCACCTGGGAATCCCAAGGGTCAGTTTCCTTGTATTCGCCAGTTGTGAAATCCCGATATGAGAAACCCCAAAATGGTATAGCGTGGTTAGAGTTTGGTGTTTCGGTGTTTCGGCACCCGGGATACCCAAGGGAACGTTTCCTTGTATTCTCCAGATGCGAAATCTCGATTCGCAAAACCCCAAAATGAGCTTAGCGATGTATACAGGCTTCAGAATTTTGGCTCCCAAGAAAACCTAGGTGCAAGACTTCCCTTCTTCGCACATCATGAAATCCCGACTTGCGAAACCCCGAAATGATCTTGGTGGATATAAGGATTTTAGTGTTTCATCACCCGAAAAACTGAAGGGTATGAACCCATCGTCTTCATATATTGAGAAATCCTGATATGCGAAACCCTGCCAGTATTTAATCCGAGTCATTGATAAATTCGATGAGTTGTTAGATCCTTTTTGGCCTTCGGCACTTCGAAAGACAGAGAGCAGGGGAATGCTTGCATCGCGTTTCCCCGAATCGTGAAATATGGAAGCACCTCTCTGGTAAGGCCTGTGGTCATAGCCAACGATCACATGGGGAAGGATAAAGGAAGGGAGGGTCTGCACCAGGCCCCATAGGAATTTGGGGATTCTGTTCCTCGAAGAAGAGGAGAAAAAGATGAAAAATCTTAGTTCTCGTAGTGGGTGTGTGACAAATTGGTATCAGAGCATGGTTACAACACTTGGCCTGCTTGGGCTCATGTACGAGTCGCGTAAGGAGATATTGTTATATGCATTTTCTCTTTAAGGAGAAGGACTGTAGGATGACACTGTAATTTGGGAATTTCTACGGAATTCCAGCAAAGGAATTATATTGTTCCTTTGTCAAAATGATAACTACTCTTATAGGAGTAGTGATGCACTGATCAATATTAATGATAAGACTTGAGTATGAATAAAATAGGTGGAATAAATTGTGCTATGAAACTGCACGAGCCAGAAAAGGGACATTAACTGAGTTGTTCTGTTATAGTGTGATGATGGCTACCTACTAAAGTAGGTAGAGTCTCTTGCAATTGAGATGGCTGGTTAGGTAAGAATTAATATCCTCATGAAGAACTCCTTCATGATTTAGGAAATCTGGTAAGGACTGGTAGAATACTTTGAAAGTTATAATTATTGCATTATTAAAAGACTAAACCCTGAGCATATAAATCCTCACAATTGATAGGACTGATGAAATTTGGTTAGAATTGACAATAAGGATAATCTGTTTAAGAAAGATTAAGAGGAGTCCTTTGGGACTGTTGCTAATTCCCAAGAGTGACCCTTGTTGGTTGTTCCCATAAAGAGAGGGTAACGTCCGTATGAGTTATGACTAAGAGATTAATCCTGTAAGTAACTTAAAAGACCAGAAGAGATAGCGGGGAAATTTGGTATCCCGAACATGCATATAGAATCAAGATTGTGTTAAAGTTTGAAAACTCTGGAGGTTGAGCATGGAGTATACCAAGAGGATTAGTGGTTTTAATTCTTGAGAGGAAACACTTAGAAAAAATTTCTAAGTTTGAAGAGTTGAAGCATTCAAAAGGAAGCACAGAAAACTGTAGTTCGAAGAAAGAACAAGTATGGAGGATTGAGTGGGAAAAATCCTTCAGAAAAGAGTTTCGAAGATTGGATAGGATCGAGAGTCAAGATCCATTCAGAAATAACCGAAATGTTTCGAGTTGTTCGATCTTGGAGAAGTAGCGAACTGGTTAGTTGCGAGGAGATACCAGAATTTTGCAAAACAAAAAGGCTTGGAAGAAGCAATGAGAAATTCGCGAGAAGATCATAGTCGTTGATCAAGGAGCAATCTGGACCATTGATCGTCCAGAGAGAATTTCACAATTTCGGGGATCGAAGGATTCGAGGTTCTTCACAACAAAAGTCCCGAAGTTGCAAAACATGAAATCGTGACATAGTCACAACCGTTGGTGACCGTTGATCTGATCCAAAATTTCAACATTTCGGGTATCGAGAGTCTGAACGGATGGTGGAATTCTTGAAGGAAGGAATACCGAAATTCCGTGAACCATTAGATCTAGTTGATCAACGGAGAAGATAAGGTTGATAACCTCTCATCACTCACAATTTTAGAAGGAATAGTATCCGTTAGATTGGAATCAACGAGAGCCATTGATGTAGAGCTTCAAGGTTTTGTCTATTGGGAAAATAGAAGTGTAGACTTTCCAAAGTCGCGCTAGGTAAATCACCGATTCAATAAAGGCCGTTGGTTAGCGGATGACATGAACCGTAGATCTGGTGTAATTGGATCTTCAGGAGTTGGAGGTTTAGAGGTCAACGGGTAGAGTTTTGAGGACTCACATGTCATGAAATCCCAACATACAACCTAAGCCGTTGGATCGAGACAGGTGGTGGATCGTTGATCTGACGCATACACATTTTGGGGATTCGAAATTAGGAGTTAAGGGGTGAAGGCTCTGCCAGAATCCTGAAAGGTGGAAATCTAGGATTTGATCAGGACCGTTGATTTCCAGAGAGATCTGGATCGTGGGATCCAGGTTGTCGGATCCTCATGGATCATAAATTTTGGGAAATGGTGGGGCGTTGTATTTGGATTCGCCGAAACACAGGATCTTGATGTGTGTCTGGGAGTTGACCCCAGGTTCCGAGCGAAGGGTCATGTGAATAAAAGAGCCGAGAAAACCTTAGATTTGGTCTTTTGGGTTTTTGAATTTCGGGGATCGAGGAACTAGAGTTCCTTGCAACATGAATCCCAAAATCATGAAACACGAAGCACCTTTTGTTTAGATCATGGTCACCGCTGGTGGTCACGTGAGGAGAAGGCGTGAACTAGTATGATGAATATGCATGAGTTGAATGCAGTGTGAAGCTTCATAATAGGAAGCCTGATATTAATACCGGTAAGGTAAGAATGATATTAAACGTGCAAGTAATGCACACGTATGATGTAAGAGTAGAATTATATTAGAGGCCCAATATGATTGCCTTGATGAGTGAAATATAAAGAAAGTATTGCTCTTGTCTAGATGAAATGAATATGATGGAGGCATAGCTAACTCCATTCTGGGGAGTCATGAAAGTTTTGTTCCAAATAATAGCCTGAGGGGAATGTATTCCATTTCCTCAAGAAGTACCAATATAATTAGATGAAAGGGTAAATGAGCAAAGATTCTCTCTTGTCATAATAAGAGACAAATGATTACGCCTTTGAGCATCACATGAGAAGGATTGTGAATGATTCTGAATTGACTGATCTTAACAGGAAAGATGCATGTGGGCTGTAAAATATACCTATGGCAACTGCACACAGGCTTACAATTATGAGTATAGGTAAGTACATTGGATGTAAGTTAGTGAAAACCTAGAACATGTGCTGATGCATAATCTGGAATACATACCAGAAAGGTATGTCTATGTCCCTTAAAGAATGCTTATTAACAAGTTGAAGATAATTCGAGCTTGAGGCCATCACAGATAGTGATGGATATGCAACAAGGAAGTTGCATGCCGAAGGAGTTCCTGGTAAAGAAACTGTGTAAGGACTTTGTCAGAAGGACAGAGTCACATCCCTAATAATTGTTGAAGGTTGAACAATGGGCTGCAAGGCCTGTCCACATATATATAAGAATCCTGGATTACATTTTGAAAGAATCATGTAATTAATAAAAGACTAACAACCGAATATAGACCATTCTGATAACCGAATGGAAGTGTATAGGATGCACATGTTCATGATCCATTATGAGCAAAGAGTTGTTATTAAAGCATGTTGCAGTATCCCAAAAAGGGTTAGGGTGAGGCCTAACCAAGGTTGCTCAGAAAAAGAGCAGTTGCGGAAACCAATATAGTTGGTAAGAGGCAAGTAAATTCCATGAGTATGATTAAAAGAATAAATGAGTACATTTAACTACTTAAGCTTGGTTGAGGCCATGATTAAGAAAAGGCAGTGAAACCTTAGAGATAACTCGACTGGGCTGAAAAGTCCCAGGCGATGTAGAAAGAATTTGAAGAAGGGGAGAGCCCTCAATTCTTTCCTTCCTGTGTATTATGTTTTTCTATGAGATGAGAAAGCCAGTACATTGATGAACGGAAATGTTTTGACACCATAGTAATGATGGTCGTAATGCTGTGAAAATGATTGAGAACTGTTGTGTTGCACTCATGAAAACATTAAGGACAATGTGATGAAGTACATACATATATGTTGAGACATGTCTGAAAATATTTTATTAATTTAATGTTATGGTAATTGCATTTTAATTTACATGACGAATAATGTGCTTATGGTGTATGTCATGTGTAGAAAGAAATAAGATTGGAACTGTCGAGAAAGACAGTTGCCAATAATGAGCAACCTCAATCAAAGGATGACTATGAGAAGGTTCTTGTGGGACGATTATTGAAGGGACTTTAAAAGTCCCCATGGAGCACCACTGATGGGATAGTATCAGAGAGAGAGTGCTAGCAGCCAAGAACCGGTATAAAGATATTCGTGCCTATGTGGCACAAGGTATGAAGGGATTTGGTAGGAACCCCTTCTAAAATATTTTATTGTCTTAGTGTTATGCATGAATTTTGAAACGCAGTGGTATGCCTTGGATACCCAAGTAAGGTATGAATCAGGAAGGAGAACCTAAATGATGGAGGTATGAACCTCTAGTAGTAAACATTGTTTGTAACCCTTGGAAGAATTCATGAACTGATATTTCATGAATGCATGGACAATCAAGGAATGCGAAAAGGTATTCATGTGAAACTTTTGAGTTCATGTGCACTGATTTGGGATCATGATCGACCTATAGCAGGCAACATGGTCCTGCTGTAAGAATGAAAGAAAAATGAATAAACCATATGAGGAAAAGGTTGGTTAAATTCCAACACCCCATGGCCAAGAATCGGTCATAAAGTGTGGCAAATTTGAATAACAATGCAAGGGTGCATTGGGTATGAATGTGGCCATGGATAGTGGAACATTTGTTAAAACCCTTTGAAATGTTGAATTATGTTTTGAATATATATATATATATATATATATGTACATGGAAAATCTAACAATTTGTTTGGCTGATTGAAGAATGAATTGTAGGAAGCAGAGGGTCATGGATATGGAAGTAAGGTAAGCCCATAGAAAAGACCGATTGCCTCTTGAGCCAAATTGCAAGGAATGGTATTTCCTTTTGAGAAAGTGAATTTGATTGTTAGTATGCACCATTCTGAAATTGTTGTGACAATGTTGTAGAGGTGCAATAAAATGTATGTGCATGAGAACTAACAATTTGATTAGTTGAGGAATGACTGCAGGAAGAAGGAGTATTGGATATGGAAATGCTATAAGCCCATAAGGAAGACCGATTTCCTGCTAAGCTAAAATGTTATGGGAAGGAAAGTCTCATAATTATGAATCTGGTTCCTGTGCGGAACAAATATGAAAACAAATTGTGGAATAGGAAATCTGTAGGTGACAGATTTGCAATAGAATTCTGAAAGTTAGAATTTATAATGATGTCTCACGAACCTTGTGTACCTATGATACAGGTGAGAAGAAAAGATTTGTCCTGAAAGGATAGATGAAGGCTGTCACAGCTAAAAACGATGAAAATGGCTACTGTTGAGCCATGAGAACCCTGTGATAAGTCATGATCATCGGACATACATTGTGTTGAGGTAAAAAAAGCTAGAGAGATGACTTGGCAGAGAAAGTCTGAGGGACGCCTCGACTTTAAGACTCGATAGAGTTTCAAAAATTCCTCCTGTGCGAGAAAACCTTGACAGGGAAAGATGGATCGCCCGAAGGACTGTATAGCAGTGAAGGGGATGCATGAGCCTGGGCCTGGAGGGTGAGTGACCGCAAGGAAGATAAAACCATGATAGCTCTTGTGAGATATTGAATTGGAATCATGCACCCAATGGGTATGTGAAGGAAAGCGATGAGCTTGGATAACAAAACTACCATGTGGATACAGATCCACAAACTGCACAGATAAGTATTGTGCTAAGATTATGAARTTTTCCTTTTTAATTTTGAACAACAATAAGATGTCTTCGCACAAAATTGTGGTTAATATGCTTGTGTCCAAGAATTATTGAAGGCAGATGACGAAGACTCAGATCCTGAAAAAGGACCTGACCGAGGATAAAGGTCAAGACTTYTGAAGTGGCTGAATGAGGAAGGCATGACAGGTGTTTTGAGAAAGAACACTGAGGACAGTGTTCCTTTAAGGGGGAGGGAATTGTAACACCCTGTTTCCCCCAATTTGTAATTAATCATAAAATAGGAAATACCATGCTAATGCATGAGGAAAATGTAAATGTATTATTGTTTGAGTTGCCAATAACTAACTATGGGGGTGAAACCTTGAAAGTACTGGCCATGATATCACTAGGGGAGAGAAATTAGTTAATGAGGCAAGGACCGGTGGTTGAACTACCAACCACCCCCATGAATGGGAGCATGGTCTAGCTGCAGGAAGTCACCCTAAAGTACCGTAGGGTCTGACAGACCAGGTGGACCCGATCTTCCTTCTGACAGAAGGAAGGTGACAATTATACACACGGGATAGAAGGAGACACCAGACGAGGGTAGAAGCTCGCAAGGGAGAGGTGCGAAGCTCTACAACGAATCAAAAATAGAATGTTGGAAGATTGATGCCGAAGAGCATCCGAGAAACCTCGTCGAGGCCACAACTGAGTGAGAAAGCTCTGAGTTGCAGAAAATAGGACTAGAACAGAAGCTGAAACAGAGAGAGAACCCTCGAGAACTTTGAGAACTCCCTGGTGATATCATGGCTTGGCATGGGGGTGGCCAGAGTGCTAAGAATGAATTCCTCTGAGCCTATGATTAGGTGGAAGGATGAACACCCACAGTCAGTTGGTTGGCGACAACCCGTAATAGATAAGTGATTTATTACCCTGTGTAAATTATCTGTGACTATGTATGAATCGGCTATACTGGGTATGTTGCAGGAATCAGGCATATTTCTTAATGGATATACTATATCCCCCCTTATTTCTGTTTGATTGTATAATTAGGCCAGTAAGAAAGCATATGGTTAGGATAGGTTTTATACCCATAAAATACTTGTGTCTTATGGTGGCATAATCCCGAGTCACGAAATATGCGTTCGTTGACTGTGGACACAGTTTCATGTACTCATGTAAAAATTCCTAATCCTTTTGAGTCCCTTGGAGGAAAAATATTGTTAAGCTCAGGAGGGATAGCGTTTTCAGAACACAAGCGAGGCCCAAAACCATCAGGGCTCGCAGAGGAAGCAAAGGACGAGGCCTTTGAGACTTTGAAATCTTCCAAGGAAAAGGAAGAAAGTGTGAGCTCAGGGAGGAGCTACAGCTACTGTCAGATCTCGCATGGATAGCCGATAGCCATCGGATCCAGGAGAAGTTGGATGAGGTTTAACCCTCGCATACGCAAAGGTGAGGACTCGTCAAAGTCCTGAAAAGATCAGGACCATCCATTTCAGAGGACACGTGGTCAGAGATCTGAACCCACCAGGGTTTCGGATACCGGAAGGTTGAAGGACTAGAATCATGGAGTTGCTGCATCGTGAACTCCCAGTTCACAAAATCCTGATACAGGAGAGGAGCCATCGGATTTCGGTATTTCAGCTATTCGGAGTTCGAGACGTAGAGGAGGCTGTGGTCTTGGTACTGAGAGTTTCAAACTCCCGGTACGCGAAACAACGAAAGTATCGGGACCGTCCATTTTAGAGGACACGTGGCAGAGATATGAACCCATCGGGGTTTCAGATACCGAGAGTTTGAAGGACCAAGAAATTGGTCACAACAGATTCGTGAAATCGCAAATCCCAAGTCCCGAAAGGTGCACACAGTTGAGGTTGCGGGAAAATCCCCGAAAGGAGATTTCGGTACATCGGTTACCGGGAAAACAAGAGGTAAGAGTTCTAAACTCTTGACCCATAAAACCCCGAAATGATACAGCGTGAATAGATTTTGATATTTCAGTGTTTCGGCACCCAGGAATCCCAAGGGTCAGTTTCCTTGTATTCTCCAGTTGTGAAATCCTGATATGAGAAACCCCGAAATGGTATAGCGTGGTTAGAGTTTGGTGTTTCAGCGTTTTGGCACCCGAGATACCCAAGGTCAAGTTTCCTTGTATTTTCCAGACGCGAAATCTCAATTCGCGAAACCCCGAAATGAGCTTAGCGATGTATACAGGCTTTGGAGTTTTGGGTCCTGGGAAAACCCAGGTGCAAGACTTCCTTTCTTCGCACATCGCAAAATCCTGACTTGCGAAACCCCGAAATGAGCTTGTTGGATATAAGGATTTCGGTGTTTCGGCACCTGGAAAATCGAAGGGTATGAACCCCTCGTCTTCATATATTGAGAAATCCCGGTGTGCGAAACCCCGCCAGGATTTAATCCGAGTCATTGATAAATTCGATGAGTGTTAGATCCTTTTTGGCCTTCGGCACTTCGAAAGACATAGAGCAGGGGAACGCTTGCGTCGCGATTCCTCGAATCGTGAAAGATGGAAGAACCTCTCTGGTAAGGCCTGTGGTCATAGCCAATGATCACATGGGGAAGGATAAAGGAAGGGAGGGTCTGCACCAGGCCCCATAGGAATTTGGGGATTTTGTTCCTCGAAGAAGAGGAGAAAAAGCCGAAAAATCTTAGTTCCCATAGTGGGTGTGTGACATGGTTGATCTTGTCTCCCGATTGTAAAGTTTTGATGAAGCATTGGTTTCTTGGTTATGTATTAGCATTTGAGACTTCTTTTTTAATGAAATTCAACTTCTTGTCATCTCTGTAAACACTGTATTAAGACACTCGGAATTGGAGGATCCATTCGAGGGTCGCAATGTTGTAGGAAGATGTATGGTTGATCACTGCAATATTTACACCTGTTTTAGTCAATTTCTTGTGTTACCTTTCCCTCTCACACTGAATAGCTTGGAATTGGAGGATCCAGTCAAGATGTTACAACATTATTGCAATGCTTAGAATTGGAGGATCCAGTCGAGCCATCACTGTGTTGTTGTAGCTTTGTCAGTTCAACATATTTCAGTGTCTTGTTTTTCTTCCCCGAGCTGCTGGAAAGATGGATGCCCATAGCAGTCTCATTCATCTTCTCACCAAGTCTTCCATCTGCTCACCTTAAATTCAACTTACTGACAGAATTTAGATCAGGACCTCACCTATTCGTGCATGCCTGGCCTAGTTTTCTAAGTTAAAATGATATTCTCCTGGGTCTGCATCCATTCGACCACCTTAATTCAATTATCGTGACATATAAAACTGATGGGTTATAGGTATTAGGCTTACTCTTGCCGCAATCCAGGAGTGACTTCTGGAACTAACACTATGTCCACAAAGATTTGGATGGTTAGGATTTTTTATTATAGTTCTTCAAAAGATGGCATTGCGCTCACTCATTCCTCTCTGAGTTGGATCAGGATCTTTTCCGAGGTGAACTATATCACACCAGGCTCCCCATCCTATGATCTAACCCTCAAGATCCATCCTATTTATTTCTCTACGACTCAACAACTTATCAAAATTAGGTCATGCATACAATATTCTCCAGTGAAATTTCTCTAATATGTGCTCACAACCAACTCAAACTACTTGACCCCCCGACCTAGACCTCCTAGGTCTTTATTTATACTACATTACCATCTTGAGAATTGTTACACTTGCTTACCAAAACCCTAACCCTAGCCTATTTAGTTATTCCTACATGTGTTCCTTGCATTCTTTCCTCCTTTGCATGTGCTTTACCTTGCACGTGATGCTTTTCCTACCACTTGCTCATTTCCAAAATTAGGCATTTCTCCACCAAAACTAGGTTTCTCCTCAAAATAGGCATGTTCCCAACACAGAGTTAACAACAATTAGATCAGAACATGATCAACATAGAGTTCATAATCATGGAATATGCATAGGGGTATTATATCCATGAAGATGATATCATAGGGATGTATGTCAATATGGGTAATGAAGGTACAAATTCAAATGGAGATGGAGAAGGAAAGGAAGAAAGCATGAACTTGGTAGAGACCATTAAAAGTTTGCAAAAGGATGTGCAAAGTTATAAATATGATAATGAGAGGCTTATAAAATCCAAGGAGGGGCAGTAGGGACTCAACATAAAGTTAACGTAGAGCTTGGAAAAAATAGAAAAGAAGATGGATAAGGAGAATGACTCAAGCAAATCAAGAAGTCACAGGTCTCATGATCAGAGGAGAAGAACAATAAGTGTTGGAAGACATCACCATCACTCCCCAAGGAATTACACTAGGAGAGAACAAAATAGTTCAAGTCCATTCCCTGCCAAGAAACATAAGAGGAGGTCTGGGGTGGATGAGATACAAGGAGAAATGAACAAAATCAAGCCTCCTACATCTGATGGTGATCACAAGAAGGATGAGGATGCATAGACATTTCTTCTAGGAATGAGGAAGTATTTTCAATTGCATAATTACTCTTCCCACGGAGAAGGAAGAATTTCCATATATCAACTCAAGGGAAGGCATTCATGTGGTGGGACCAATTTGTGCAGGTGCAACACATTGATGAGAAAAATGTTACTTGGAGGGAATTCAAGAAGTATTTTTAAAAGAAATACTTGACTAAGAGATACTATGACAAGAAAATGAAGGAGTTCTTTGAACTCAAGCTTGGGTTTATGACCACAGATGAATATGAAAGAAGATTTTTAGAACTACTAAAGTATGTTTCTTTCATCAAGGAAGAGCTAGTTAAGATTCAAATGTATTTGAGTGGGCTTCCATCATTTATCAGTGAAAAGATACAATATGATGATCCCAAAACACATAAGGAGACCATAAGGCGAGCCAAATGTCTTTATGATCAACATAAAGGAAGACAAACTTTCCAAAAATATTGGGAGACAAGAAGAAAAACACGATGGAACAGAGGAAGAAGGGGACTCAGACACCATTCTTCAGAAATAATCCTCAGGGACAACCAACTTCTAGAGAACCCAGAATGACCGAGACAGTGGGGAAAATACCAAGGCAAGCACCTATTCAATGTTGGGGTTGTGGGAAGTATCATATGTATAGAGATTGTCCTCACAGAGGTGAAAAAGTGAGGATTATTCACAATGTACAACAAGATGACACAATGGATGACATGGGAAGAAATTTACATAGGATCTATGTAGCCCTGGACAATGAGCAAGAAGAGTTTCAGTCACATATGATTGAAGTGGAAGGTAAGATCAACAACCAAACCATTTCTATTTTAATTGATTCAGGAGCTAGTCATAGTTATATATATCCTAAGATAGCGGAATGATTGAATTTTCCAAGAAGAAAGCTTAGAAAATCTTGGTTGGTGCAGCTGGCTACCAGAGCTAAAAGAAAAAATAATCATATGGTTAAGGCATGTCCAATAGACATGAATGGACTAAGCACCAGGGAAGATTTGAACATCATACCTTTAGGTTCCTATGACCGCCTAATTTGTATGGATTGGTTGGACCAACACCATGCTATCCTAGAATATTAGAATAAGGAATTTACTTGCTTGGATGAGGAAGGGAACCTAAGGACAATACATGGAATCCCCAGGGCAATAACTGTCAGAGAAATTTCAGCATTGTAGCTGAAGAAAAGTTACAGAAAAGGGTGTAAAATATTTGCAGCACATATGGAAGAGACACATAAAGATAAGGTGTCAAATATTGAAGATTATGAAGTCCTAAAATAGTTTGAATATGTATTTAAAGAAATACCAAGATTAACCCCTAAAAGATACATTGATTTCTCCATTAATCTGATGCCTGGAGCATCGCCAATATCCAAGACCCCTTATAGGATGAGTACACTAGAATTGAAGGAATTGAAAATGCAAATTGAAGAGATTCTGAAGAAGGGGTATATACACCCAAGTGTGTCACCTTGGGGTGCCCCAGTATTATTTGTGAAGAAAAAGGATGGAACATTGAGACTTTGCATTGACTTCAGGTAGTTGAACAAGGTAACTGTGAAGAATAAGTATCCTTTGCCAAGGATCGATGACCTCTTTGATCAATTGAAAGATGAAAAAATATTCTCCAATATTGATCTCATGTCACGTTATCATTAGGTAAGAATTAAAGAAGAACAGATCAGCAAGACTTATTTTGGAAGAAGGTATGGTCATTATGAGTTCATATTGGTGCCAGTTGGGTTATCAAATGCACAAGCTGTCTTCATGTGTTTAATGAATGGTATTTTCAAATAATACTTAGATAAGTTTGTCATTGTATTTTTAGATGACATTATTATATATTCTAAGTTGGAGGAAGAGCATGAACAACACTTGAGGATGGTATTACAAGTATTAAGGGAGCATCAATTGTATGTCAAATTGAGCAAGTGATCATTTTATCAGAATCAAATTCATTATTTGGGACATATCATTTCAGAGGAAGGGATAACAATGGATCCCGAGAAGATAGAGGAAATTAGAGGATAGTCGACGCCAAATAATGTGACAGAGTTTAGATCGTTCATGGGCCTTGCAGGCTACTATAAGAGATTTATTGAAGGATTCTCAAAGATTGCACACCCAATCACTTCCTTGAAAAATAAGGGTGTTAATTTTCAGTGGACATTGGATTGTGAAAAGAGTTTCCAACACTTGAAGATTTTATTAACAAGTGATCCAATACTAAGGATTGTTGATCCAAATGAAGACTTCATTGTATGCACTGATGTATGTAAAGAAGGACTTGGTGGAGTCCTTAGTCAAAATGGGTATGTTGTATGCTATGAATCAAGGAAGTTGAAGGAGAATGAAAGGCACTATGCTACTCATGATTTGGAGTTGGAAGCCATAATTCATTACTTGAATATGTGGAGGCACTACCTCATGGGGAAAAGGTTTGATTTGAGGACAGACCACAGTGGTATGAAATATTTATTTGGAAAACCAATGCTAAATTCCAGGCAAAGCAGGTGGTTAGAATTTCTTAGTGAATATGGCTTTGATATAAAGCATATCAAAGGGAAAGAGAACAAGGTGGCTGATGCAATTAGAAAAATGGTGCATGAGTTTCATGCTACAACCATTAGCATGTACCAATCATATTTGAAAGACAAAATCTTAGAGGCTGCAAAATCATATTTGGAATACATGGAAATAATAACAAAGTTACAACAAGGTATTTTGCAGCAGAAAATTGAAGACTATAAGATATAAAATGATGAAATTCTCATGTACATGGGCATAATTTATGTACCAAATTCCCAGGAATTGAAAAATATGATATTGAGAGAAATGCATAATGTACCTTATTCTGGGGACCCAGGTTATCAAAAAACTATTGCAACTGCCAAGAGCCAATATTATTGGCTAGACATGAAGAAAGAAGTTGCTGATTTTATTTCCAAATGTGTGGAGTGTAAAAAGGTTAAGGCTAAGCATAGACACCCAACTAGTTTGCTACAACCATTACCCATTCCTGTGTAGAAATGGGAAGTTGTAAAAATGGATTTCATCACCAAAATTCCCAAAACAAACAAGCAACATCATTCTATCTGGTAGTGGTGGAAAAGATTACTAAATATTCCTATTTTATTCTAGTAAATCTCACTCACAAGGCAACCAACATTGCTGGTATTTATATGAGATAAATTGCTTGACTACATGGTATACCCAAGAAAATTGTGTCTAACAGAGATCCAAAATTTACATCAAATTTTTGGAAAGGATTATTAAGGGATTTGGAACAAATTTGAATTTTAGCACAACTTATCATCCAGAATCAGATGGACAAACATAGAGGGTGAATCAAGTGATTGAGGATATGCTGAGGATGTATGTGATGGATAAACCATCAAAATGGGAAGACTACATACACTTAGTAGAGTTTTATTATAGCAATGGGTACCAAGCATCTCTAAACATGAGACCATTTGAGGAACTTTATGGTAGAAAGTGAAACACACTGATAAGATGGGACAACCCAACAGATAGAGTAGTGGTTGGGCAAAAATTACTCAGGGAAATGGAAGAGAAAATGTTGAAAATAAAACATAATTTAAAGGTTTCCCAAGACATACAGAAAATATTTGTTGATAAGGGAAGAACTCACAGGGAATTTAAAGTGGGTGACCATGCATTCTTGAAAGTAAAGGCCAACAAAAGTTCCCTGAAGTTGGGAAATTGTTCAAAGTTAGCAGCTCGTTATTGTGGGTCGTTTGAAATCCTAGAGAGGATTGGGCCTGTAGCATACATGCTTTCCTTTCCTGCATCAATGTCTATTCATAATGTATTCTGTATATCATTGCTCATAAAGTATATACATGATGCTAATCATTTCATTGATTTCAATGTGATTTAGGTGGAGCAAGAAGGCACCTTTCAAGTGCATCCAGTGTGCATATTGGACCAGAAGATCAAGCAGCTCCATAATCAAGCCATATAGCTAGTAAAGGTCCAATGGAACTGGTATGGTCCTGGAGATTCAACTTGGGAGCACGAGGATGCTATGCAGGCATAATACCCACATCTTTTTGAGAATTTTTGAAATTTTGGTTATATATGTGTATATATTGCACCGAGGACAGTGCACAAATAAGGGGGATGGGAATGTAATACCCCTAGGCTGAAACCCAACTGTAAATGTAAATACAAATGTACTTAAGCTGGTGAGTTGTTTGATATCATTTTTCATGCACCTTCCATGGTATATTGCGCACATGTACTGCGCACTAAAATGATGAAGTGTGCACATTCCAGGATACCGCGCACAACAAACTTAAGTGAACATGATTTTGAGGCCAGGGAGCCTTTGTGTATATGTTGTGTTTTGAGTCTAGTGAGGTGAGATGCAGAAATGATAATATATATGTAATGTGAATGTAAATGTAATCACACACAAATTTTAATGAAAAACACATCACTGCGGAAGACCAACCATGTAAAATAGTTTGAGGGACTAAACTCCACTAGTTAGGAAAAGGGGGATAAAAGTTAAAGATAAGGGGATAAGTTAGGGAGCTTAAGCCAAAAAGGAATATTATATTAATATTCCTTAAATTATAAAGTATGGATAATTATTTTATCCTAAGTTCTAAGGATGGGGACAAGTGGGCCAAAGTAGTTCTCAACATGAAAAGTGTCAAGTTGGGAACATGCATACATATAGTTTGGACTTAGTTCATTTTTCCATCATTCCATCATCACACACTCACTCATTGATTTGTCCTCGGTACCTTCCTATCACTATAAATTTACTTGTACCTATACCTGGTTAGCTTAGGAGTTGGACTGAAGAAGCAGGTTGTCAGGACCATGGGATATTGAAGAGGCGGGTTGTGAGGCCTTGAGAAATTCTCTCTAGGTGAGAGAATTGTTCAGAATCAATTTCCAGAAGGTGCCAAACTGTAGCTACAGGGCTCTAAGACTTCTATCTGGTCTATTGCTGAAGCCTCGAAAAGGAAGTGGGGCAACCGAGGGAATGTTGAACAGAAAAGGGGCACACTTCCTTGGGTGGGTCAGGCATGTGGGGAATGAGGGACTGTAGGATGTTAGTTAGAGTTGGCACCTATGATAGCGTTTTTCTTGCTGTATGAGATATATCAACCTATTTAGGAATTCCTTTACCCAGGTAGAGTTTAGTCCCAGCTCGCGGGTGACCCATTGCTGAGAGTTTTGAGTAGTGTAGTCTAAGGCTAGAAGGAACGTGGAAGGTATGCATGCAGTTGGTGATATTTTTACCAAGATAAGTGTCAATTGTGTGATAAATTACATGCTGCATTATTATGTATGTGTTTATTTTTGTGGTTTTTCCCTGTGTGTGATGCATGTGTATTTGTATTATTATTCTATATGAATATGTGCATTTTCAGAGTTTCTATGTGTTTTAATTTTGTATATAGTTCGAAAATTTTATGTGGCATAGCCCAGTTGGATTCTAGGGATGCTACATTGCCATAGTTAAAGTAGGTAGGCAATGTTCCTCCACCACCACCATATCCTCTTCCTCTTCCTTGACCATATCCTCCTCTCAGGCCTCCTTGATATCCTCCTCTATCAACACCTCTGTGGTCACCACCTTTCTGATCCTCCTGGACTTGGAAGGAATCTATAGTTTTCTCTTGCATCAACTAAAGTAATAGGAAGTTTCTCACGTCATGCCCCATGGATTTGTAGAACTCTCAAAATGGAGAATGAGTAGTCTTCTAATATTTCTGTAGTTTTAGGAAATGGGGGCGTATATGTCCCCATTTTCTGCAAATCTCACACCACTTAGTCTGATGTCATGATGGAAATGGATTCGACACACCCATCGCCACGTAGCTCTCCAACATAGGAAACCCACTCCTATGGTGGCCTTATGTGTGACACATATTACAACACATGCTCATGCACCACCTTAGCCTTAGCCATATCTTGTAATTTCATGGTGAGATTTTCGAGCTAATATTTTACCTGTGCTTGTCCAGTTAATGTCTCACCACCTTGTCTAGTTAATGTCTCACCACCTCCTGGCATAGATTTTTATAGGTGCATCACAATCTCCACAACCTATTTATGAGTTATCACCTTTTTCTAGGTGAGTGAGACTCAAATGTGGGGTAGAATTCCTATAATAAAACATTCTCTATTGTGGAGATCTTGGATCTGAAATGTTAGTCCGTCCAACAATATTTTGAACCATTGGTCATAGTCCCATACAATTTATCCCACTTGATTCTTGATATATTTGATCTAAGTTATACACTATGATTTCGACTTAGGCTATTGAAACTCCCTAAGTATATCTCTCTTTATCTTTGTTGGGGACCTATATTGTCGTGCCAACAAAATAGACTTTCATGTACCACATCATAGATCTTTCTCTGAAGGTGGTATCCAATTGTGCTATATTATGTGCCTCATTCGTGACTCTCTTCATAGATCATACAACTTCCCATGTATACCAATGTTTTTATACATCATCAATTCTCATATCATGAAACATAGAGAGCCTCAGAGTTGTGTCTTGGTTTTCCATGTTCAATCTAGTATTGTGTTCTCCTGACTGACCACTCTCTATTAGTTATACTAATACTAATTCTTTTCCTTGTGAATTATTTCTTACTTTCACTTCTTCTTCACTCGTATCTTCTCCTTCCCTTTCTTCTACTTTTATCTTCGAACTTTCTTCATTTATTTATTCTTGATTTAAAATGAAAGGGGGGTGGTTCAAATAGGTGGCTCTTCCATATTATTTCATTATTTTGGGTGAGGGATCTCAAATTAATTCTTACATGTAGATATGAAATCCCACTCACATTTGTTAATTCCTATTTACCTTATTAGAGGGGTCCATTGCCATATTTTGATGCATTGGCACTGCTACTTTGTGACTCATATTATTTTGATGTGACTACATCTCTTATCATCCAAGGGGATATGAATTCATATTCTACGACCCTACTCCCACTACTCTCGGTATTCTCACTTGATACCCTACTCCTAACGACAAATCTCTTTGACTACCTATTTGCTTATGCACTTATTTCTGGTAAAAACCCGTCTCTCACACATCCTCCTGATGTGATATCCTTTCTCTTCATCTTGGGTCTGACCCCTCTTCCTTCACCCATTTCTATATTTTCTCCACTCCTATATTATAATTTCCTCCTTAGTTTATCTCTTATTGCATATATTGTTGGGCCCTTCATTCTTGGATAAGGAATTGCATAAGTTTTGACTGAGCACAAGTTGCGCAAGATTGAATAGAGGCTGGACATTAGAACGAGAAAGCGCAACATAAAGAAGTTGCGAAATTCAGTGTAATGCCAACTAAGCAACAAACGGTTGCAACAGAACAAGGAAGCGCGCAAGCTAAAATAGAAGACAAAACCCAGCTATATATAGGGATGAACATAAGTGTAAAAGGGATGTTGACATTGTTTTTGTTTTTGGTCAGTTGATTACGAGTTGATTCTGAGTTGATTGTGGGGAGTCGATTCAATTTGAGTCTTGAGTCTGTAATTAATTTGATCTATTAGTTTGAGAATTGGAGCTCTACGACATGAGTCCAGAGTCAAGAGTCTGTACAACGCACTATTGTGTAATTCTGAGTCTGTAATCAAAGAAAGATTATGAAGATAATATGAAGAAGGACTTAAATTTTCAAATATGATGTGTCTCTATGTGTTTTCCTTATGCATTACAGTTCTTCTTTCTGGGTTATAAGTTCTACTTGATGGTTCTGTGTTTAGATTATTGTTCTTAACATGGGTAGGTTTGATTCTTTCACATATATGTTTCAAATCTGTTTATGTCTCTTGTGCAAGATCATGGATGAGTCCTGAAGGCTCTATGGATCCTCTTAAGTATTTTCCCTACCCTTCCCTATCTATCTGTCTCAACAGTTCTTCAGGTGAGACTTATTCTCTTAGGAGGAGATGAAAATGCTAGCGCTCTAGACTACACAGTACCTTTGTTTGGTAACCTGAGAAGGACCCTGGTCTGATTAAACTTGCGCCAACAAATGGTTTTGTTGCCGGGACCTGCGTTAAAAGGGAACCTATAGGGAGAATTATTTCGTGGATCCATAGATTTGGTATTGATAAATGGTGGGAAAGAAACTATGATGCCTTCATATGGAAAGAAGCAGAACTGAGGAGAAAATAGGTGGAAAACACTCACAAAGCAATCTTTTACTCAGAAAGATCGAGCGACCAGTACGAGATTTTCTGGGTTAAAATTCCTAGAAGAATTTTTCCACTGGATAAAGAGGCTCCAAGAAGCTCCAGAGTTTCAAGGACGAGTCAAGAGGATTTGCACGTGGGACACTGAAAATCTAGCAACACTTTAGAGGTTGGATTGTCCAGTCACGCAAGAAATTGATTTCTGGGTTAGCACCACATTAGAAGGATATATCATTGAATTTGTAGCTGATAACCACCAATCTTTCTCGGGAGCAGATGCATTTTTCAAGAAATACGCAAGGGGAATACTGTTGAGATAAATCCCCCTATGGATTAAGGTTTTATTTATGGGGGAGGGGATGTTGACTATGTCCCCGACTGAGATGGTATTGTAAACACCCTTGCTTGGGGTAGGGTGAGGCAGGGTGAGAGTCATGGCATGAGAGAGGGGAAGGGTTCTTTGAAAAATGGGGGGGAAACAACAAGAAACCAACTTAAGAGATGAGAGAGCCTTGAAGAGAGCCGCCATATTTGAGAAGTGGTTGCATGACAATATCAAGAAAGAAGCAAGACAGTCTGAGAAGTTAAGGAAAGAAGGCAAATTAGGAGAAGTAGAGGAAAGACAGAGGGAAGAGTTGCAGAAGATGAGAAGACAGGAATGAATGGTCAGTCAATGATTAAATGAGAGAGAAGCATAGAGAGAAAGAAATCCCCAGGAGGTGGGACAAGAAGGAGAAGGTGCAGACGTAATAGACGAAGAAGCCAACATGAATCTTGAAGAAGAAAGAGAAGACTCATCCCCGATAACAGGAGAGATCGGGATTTCGACTGAATATATCGTCCAAGTGGAAGCAAATGAGACCCCCTAGATCAAAGAAAACCACCCCGAAGCCAGTGGTGCTAGCCCTGAATCACCCATACCCCAAGTGTCTTCTATATAAGAAGTAAGTTCAATATTACCTTCTCATGCTAGTTCTATTCCAGTACAATTAATTAGTCAGTCACAACTAGGAAGTGCGAATACAGGGAGGATATTGGGATCCCCTGGTATATTGAAAGAAATACCATTAGGATTTATATTGATAGGAACAACAAGATAAACAATGGCTGGCCATGCGAGAGGTTCAATTGCACGACACCCAGAATTTTTGGGTAAGGGAGATGAAGACGTTGAGCAACACTCGTTCTTGTGTGAAGCAATCTGGAGATCCAGAGGGACTCCAGATGCGAATAAGTTGGTCGAGTTCCAGACTACTTTGAGAGGTCTCTCTCTCAAGTGGTACATGAATATCATTGAGTCAGGAGTGCCAAGAACACAAGGTCAATCATTCATGCTTGGCCAAGTACGAACAAGGTTCATACCAGAGTTCAAATTACCCTAGTCAGAACAATAGGCTTTATCTGAGTTGTGTGAGATCCAACAGCAGGAAGGTGAAACATCCTGGGAATACATCCAAAAGTTTAAAGACTCCATAGGTAGGTTGGCACATCTAATCCACAAAAAAAATCAAAGGGACTGGTACATTCAGGGGTTCTAGCCTCTGACTCAGATTCCGCTAATGCAACAACGGATAGCCACGTTAATAGACACCTTGGAACAGTTGATGAATATTGAATCCATGGTAGGATACCCTAGGAACTTGAGAATGACCATACCCCCAATAGATGCGAATTTGGTGCAACTACAAGGGCAAATATCGACACTTACAGAAAATATTCAAGAGCTGAAGATACCCAACCAGGACGACCACAAGTTTGGTGCACCGGATGTTATAGGGAAGGTCATATGGAGAATGAATGTCCATGAATAAGGGGAATGGGACCTCCTCAGAATCCAATGGTATCCCCATAAGGACCCGTGGGAGGAGTTGCACAAGTGTCGATGAACTTACCATTCCATAACCCCACCCCATATGATGCTTTCCCAGGAGGCCAAGCAACACCAAAAAATGAGTATTGTGAAATTTGTCGAATCCATGGGCATGGGCCAAGACAGTGCCCCATTATGAAAAAATACTTGATAGTACCAAATACAATACACTATGAGTTCTGCGCATCTACGACACACACTACCAATCAATGTAGAGCGTTGGATGCACTTGCAAATAGGTTAGACCGAACAACATTCAAGGTGAATGAAAACCCTCAGGGACCAGGAAGAGGTCGAGGAGGTGGAGCTGGAGGAGACTTTCGAGGAGGAAGAATTGGGGGAAGAGGGCAAAGAATATGTTATAACTGTGATGAGAAATGTCACATGGTTAGAGTCTGTCCTCATCCAAGGCGTGCATGGTTCTCTCATTGTAGAACCAACGAGCACGCAACTGAAGACTGCCCATAATTAATTGCAAAATGGGAGGATAGAGTATGAAAAATAGGAACTAACCTCATCAGTTCAAAAATCAAGAGGGTTATCAAGGGACAATTTCCCAACCTTAATATTGTTACTCGAGGAGGAGCGAAGACAGGAGCTAATGCTGATAATATACCTTAGATCCAGAAAGCAACACCTAAAGAAGACAGGTATGACCCTCTAAAACAAAAACTATTCTTTAAAGATGCCATAGAAATATTTCAGAATATTCCTAGCCCGGAGATGAAAGAGAAACCCCTGCAACCTATTTCTTATCCTAATATGGATCAAGTTACTGCTTCACCCCCTACACCCAGAAACCCTGTAGCCATGTCAAGACAACTTGAGCAACCTCAAAATGTAGTTGACCTTTGGTTTCAATTACTCTTTGATATTCTGGGGAATGATCAACTAACATAAAAGTTTCACAATGTGCTATACCTAGTATTAGGGAACGAAGAACCCCTAGAGGAAAGAATAAGTGATAATCTTCCTAAGAAGAGTACTCAGAGAGTGCAGTGAAAGAAAATACGAACCGGAAAAGAATTCAGACTAGTAGCCCAGTTAGTTGAATTTGAGATTAAGGACATCATGTTGGATCTAGGATCCGATGTGAACATTCTGCCTAAGAAGACCTGGGAAGCCTTAGGAAAAACCAGGCTAACGTATTCCCCATTTCAGTTAAGAATGGAAAACTAGTATTATATCTTCCCCATAAGAAGATTGGAGAATGTGGAAATAGATGTTGTGGGAATAAAGATAGTGGTCGACTTTGAAGTCATTGAGATCATGGGAGATAAGGACCCCTACCCTGCACTACTTGGCATTGATTGGGCCTATGACAATTATGTAGTAATCGACTTAAATAAAGACACCATGACCTTTGAGGATGAGGGAATCAAGGTAGTTCAACCTTTGGATCCATATGTAGAACCCAGGTATATAGAACCAACATAGAATAATATGGAGGGAGAATACTTGGACCAGTTGTACACCGTAATAGCAGGAACAAGATATAATTATATAAGTCCTATTGCTGATGGATCAGTAAGTTGGAGAAGCATACAGTCAATAGATGAAGACTCAGAACCAGATTTTGACAATTGGAAACAAGGTTCTCATGAACGATTCTCAAGAAGATACGCAACTGTCAGAGCGACCAGATGGGTTGGGACCGAAGTTAGAGAACACCCAATATACGATGGCACCTCAGATCTAGAGAGTCTTCTACACAACATGGAAGAAAATGTAGTAGAAGATCAAAGAATCTCGGTACTAGATGTAGCTTTTCAGAAAACCCCTACCAGATGGTGGGCTAATCATAAAGCCATACTCAGAACTTGGGATGAGGTGAAGCAAGCTATCAAGTACAGGTTCCAGAATAAGGAGCAATTGGAATCAAATATACAGACATATCTCCAAGTTGCACAACTATTTAGCAGAGAATCAAATCCTAGAATACATATTGAATGGTGCGTGACACAGTGGAAAGCTACGGGAATTCCCTCTCACTTCTGGGTTCACATATTTCCCCACTCCCTAGGTCCAATCCCAAAATATTGGTTTATACATGAGGAAACCAGAAGATAGACCAGTGACTAGCAAACACTGATAGCTCATTTTTTCAAGGACTTCTCATTTACAAGTAAGTACCCTAAGCTTGAAGTAGTCCTACAAAATATTAAGGAATTTGTTTTTACAGATAATGGTAATCGGAAATCAATCTTAGTGGTATGTGTCAAACATAAACGATAACTTCAGACTAATATCCACTTTCCCTCAACTGAGAAACCTATAGAATGCTAGCAGATTAACAGAGATTCAGAAAGCCTAGATGACTTAGGGAAATTGAGGAACCTAGCCATCAATGAGATAGAGGGGAGCGGAGAAATTCAAAACACCATACCCAGTCAGACTGATTGTTCCTACAATCACCCATTAAAATTGTGCAAAATCAATATAGGGACCACAGAGAAACCCAAGATAGCTATGGTGGGAGATTATTGGGATGAGAAAACCAGTCAAGAAATATAGAGTTTGTTGCGGGAATATGAGGATTTGTTCCCAAAGACTTTTTCAGAGTTAAAGGGAATCAAAGGAGTTATGGGAGAAATGAAGATTGAATTGAAACTAGGATCCAAGCCTATCATACATAGAACATACCGTCTTAACCCTAGAGTAAAAGAGAAGGTTAAGAAGGAGATAAACAAGATGTTGGAAGCAGGTCTCATTTTTGCAGTAGAAGAAGAATAGTGGGTTAGCCCGATAGTTATTCAAAGAAAGAAATACACATAGGATATTAGAGCCCATGTAGACTACAAAAGTCTCAACTCTGCCTGTGTGCATGACCCTTTCTCAACACCCTTTATAGACGAGGTACTAGAACAGGTTGTAGGGAAGGAAGCATACTGATTCACAGACGGATTTTCAGGATACCACCAAGTCAGTATCACTGAAGAGAACAAAAATAAAACCACTTTCATAATAGAATGGGTATCCTTCGCATACAATGTGATGCCATTTGGCTTAAAGAACGCCCTTGCAGTTTTTTCAAGAATTGTGATAGCAGCTTTTAGAGTGTTCATTCACAAATTTATAGAAGTCTATATGGATGATTGGACAATATATAGCCTGCTCAAGGAACATGTAGCATTGTTGCGGCTAATGTTTGACATATATAGAGAGTTGTAGATCTCATTGAATCTCAAAAAGTGTATCGTTTGTGTACCACATGGGAATTTTTTGAGCCACATAGTATGCCAAGAAGGAGTATTGGTAGACCCAACCAAAGTTGCGGTCATTGTGAATATGCCACCACCTACAAGTGCTAAACAATTGCACTCCACACTGGGACACACAGGTTACTATCACAGGTTCATCCGAAGATATGCCAACATTACTGCACCTCTGGAAAACCTACTAAAAAAGGCTAAACCATTTCAATGGACTCCAGAATGTGATAAATCATTTGAGACACTCAAGGAGAAACTCATCACAACACTGATTCTGATATTCCCAAACTGGGAGAATAAATTTCACGTCCATGTAGATGCTTCAGGAATTGCCTTAGGAGCCATCTTAACGCAACCGGGAGATGGAGCTATGGATCACCCTATCTATTTTGCAAGTCAGAAGTTGTCGCAAGCAGAGCACAAATACACAATGACAAAAAGGGAGGGCTTAGCCATGATTTATGCTTTACATAAATTTAGACATTATTTGTTAGGTTCTCATTTAAAGTTATTTACTAATCACTCTGCACTAAAGTATCTAGTTAACAAACCAATGTTAGAAGGAAGAATTTGTAGATGGCTACTATTATTTTAGGAATTTTCCTTTGAAGTTATCATTAAGCCAGGAAGATGCAATGTCAGAACTGATTTCCTGTCTAGGTTAGAGTCAGGGGAAAGTGGTGGAGTAGTAGATGATCAGCTCCTAGATGCAGACTTTTTCAGGATTGAGGTCATACCGGAGTACCTAGAGGACATAACAATCTTCCTATGTACAGGGGTCTGTCCAGAAACATATTTTGCAACCCATAAATGGCACATGGTTGCTAGAGAATCATATTACCAATTGATCTCTAGAAAGTTGTATAAACTAGGACTAGACAGCATCCTCGAGACGATGTGTCTTGGATCATGAACGACAAGATATACTCCGGGAATGCCATAGTGGAGTTGCAGGAGGCCACGTAGGAGGAAAGGCCACTGTACATAAAGTTCTCTCGGAAATACTTTGGTGGGAAACACTCTTCAAGGATGCAAAAGTATACCCTAGATCGTGTGATGTTTGTCAACGAGTGGGTAAGCCGTCATGCTGAGACGAATTACCACTACAACTAGTTAAAGCTCTACAAGAATTTGAGAAATGGGCAGTTGACTTCATTGGACCAATCAACCCTATCGAAAAGCATTTAAAGGATAGGTACATCATTACTTCAACTGACTACCTTACACGTTGGGCAGAAGCAACAGTTGTAAAGGACTATTCGACAGATACTGCTGCTAGGTTAATTTTTGAGAATATCATCACTCGGTTCAGATGTCCTAGGAGCCTAACCATCGATCAGGGAGCTCATTTCATTATAAACACTATAGCAACACTTACAACATAATTCCTGATTCAACATCACAAGAGCAATCCATACCACCCGTAGGCCAATAGAACAATCGAAGCCTTCAACAAGATTCTGGAAAGGGGGTTGACAAAGGTCTGTTGCGCAAACCAGGAGGACTGGGATGACAAAGTTCCAACTGTACTATGGGATTATAGGGAAACCACAAAGAAACTCCACAAGTACACATCATTCCATCTAGTTTATGGGAGAGAGGTAGTGGTGCCTACATAATTCATCACTCCAAGTCTGTATATTGCACAAGTCACACGTATGTCAGAAGAGGAATCCATTACACAATGACTTATGGATTTAACAGAACTCGAGGAGACCATATTTCTAGCAGAATTCCATCAGTCGATTGAAAAAGAAAGACAAAAATCTTGATACGACAGGCACATTAATACTAAGGTATTTACGCAAGGAGACAAGGTGCTACTCTATGATAGTCGGTACCAGAAGCATCTTGACAAGCTACGCATGCACTAGTTGAGACCATTCATAATTGTAGAGATCTGACCCTCAGGAGTAGTTAGACTCACGCAACTAGATGGTGTTCTACGACCAGGATGGGTGAAGGGAGCTCGCCTGAAGCCCTACCTGTCTCAAAATTGAGAAAGAGGGATTATCACTCTAGGCCAAAGGATATTGTACATTAGTTAGATTTGAGTTTTCTGAAATTTTTGTAAATTCAGTTAATAAATTCGATGTGCACAGTGTTGCGCCATGACACATAGTTCATTTTCTATTTAAGTGTTGTTTGATACAAGACTAATGACTCAGCAGTGCAGGATCCGTAGCATAAGAGAATCCATTAATGACAATCATTAATATGATGGGGACAACCTTTGTGGTCAGACGGAGGATGAATCTGAATACAATATGAGTCCATGTGCCACATGAACCCAGTCTAGTCACAACCTTTATTTCCATTCAGTACCATGTCTAAGGTCCGTTAAGCCATAAATACATGTTATGAAAAGATGCCATCGAAGTTCGCTCTGGGATACCCACCCGTCAAACAAAAAGGTCTGAAATCGGCCATGTCCCTATCCAACTCACGCAAATAAGTAAATGACAGAATCACCCAATAAGATTCACCCTGTTAAATCGTCTCGTCGGAAAACTCAGATCCATTTGCATCCATATGGTCATGACGAACAACAGTTATCACTAAACTTGCCTGTTAAGCCAAGTATAAGGACCTGAGAACTTGCCCAAGAATGCATCGTTTCCAAAAGAACATAGCTATTTCCGAATTTAGTAGAGAGAACTAGTTTGCACAAGTGTGAAAGTACTTAGCTTACTGCAGAAGTGGGAATGCCGAGATCCACAACAAGCCGAAGTGTCATGTCTAAAGAAGCAGTACTATATGAGCCCTATGACCCATGAGTCGAGATCATAGGCGATCTCAAAGGGAAGGTGGAGCATGTCAAGCTCCTCGATATTGACCTAACAAATTCAACCCTGTTTCCCCATATGAACACAAATGTCCTTTGGGAGATGGCTCTAGATGGATTAGGAGGCATGGAAATTGTGCCAAAATCAGACTTCATCAATTTATGTAATTCGACCATCATGAACCCGAGAGACCTACCAGTCTTCAGTACCACTAGTGAGGTTGTGCGGTGCATGAAATTTCTGATAAGCAGGGTGCATGACATAATTCTATGGTTGGATAAGTGGTATCCAATCCATGCTAAATACATCCAACAAATTACTGGACTATCCTTCGAAGGAGAGGATGTGTCAAAAGGATTTTAGGGTCCTGGTAAGAACGATAAAAAGAAAGGCGAGCTTAGCCTGTATGGGAAATTCAACACAAAGAGGGGGGGACACACAATAGTAATTGAAACCATACTACTTGAGATAGTCTGAAATGGTTGTTACATCATAACCAACAAGGTTATGAGATCATACTACAAGGGCGAATGCACATTAGATGCATTATCAGTACCTGACTTTTGCGCCAATGGAGTTGTGTTCAATTGGTGTAGTTACCTGCTAGAGGAACTACTAGTGGCATGCGAGGAAGCGTAGGAGAAGAGAGGAACCTTCACTTATGGATATATACTCATGGAATTTGCAATGTTCAAATGGAATCCACCTATGGGAATAAAGTCGGCGATACTAGACAAGGGGTGCATGGCGAGGATGTTCGAGCCATGGTAGTTCAGGCCAGATTCAGAGAATACAGCCTTCAATGCCACAACATTCACTAAGTGGTACAGTGGTCTGATAGATGCAACACAGAGGTTTCCTATCCCACAGGATCTCCTCAACTGGAACACAATAAATATTTCCTTCAGCATGAACCAACACCATACATTTTTCTGGCCAAGACATGTTAGTAGGGAAGATTTCCACACAAGGATGTTGCTGTTCTATCTGGACGAGGAGGACTTTGACAAGTAATTCATGTCATGGCCAGGAGTAAAACGCAATCAACGCAAGTTAGGAATGCATTATATCCTGCTTGTGTAGCTACTGAAGAAGACATACAAATAAGAAGAAGTCGAACCAAGCTCGGGTCCAGAGCCACATAAGCCATACACCCCTACACAATCAGACTTTGAGGAGGAAGAATAGATGCATTAGTTGGAGCGGAAGAAAAGACCTACCCTCCGCTAGCTTCCAGCCAATGCTGCGTTGTTAGGGGAGGATGTTAGCTAGATACTGAGCACTATGTTCGAGACTGAACCAGTGGTGAAGAGGCCCAGAACCAGGGTCTTTCTGAGAAAAACTCTGAACCCACAACCCCTTGCATCAGCCGCTCCTCGCACCTCCTTAGCGGTCAAAGACAACACTATCATCCACATCCATGATGAATCTAAGCTTGAAAATTTTACGTCCACATTCATCACTGAGCACCCTCCATCACCACCACCCCAATCACCAAACCCCATCACCACCTGTCCACCCCAGACCACAACCCTAGAGTCAGTGCAACTCGATAATGTAGAGAAAGTGGGGTGAGGACTCCCATAAATAACCCAAGAGTCACCCAATATGAGATCAGAAGTTTCTGGTCTAGACCCCAAGGCACCAGATAAGAGCATGAAGCTCAATGGTCTGAATCCATACATCCAGGAACAACAACCTGAGCCTTCGATGAAATAAAAATATGCCCAAACTGAAGAGGAGCTACATGCCCAAAACAAACAACAAATCCCCTCACCGGTCAAGGGTAAGGATGCACAAGAAACCACAATGTAGGAAGTAGAAGTAACAAAAGAGCAGAAGCTACCAGAGCCTCAGAGGGAACCAACATCAACACCCGAGCAGAGCGTGACATCCACATGTGAACAAATGGAGAGGGTTCTCTAGGACCCTCAACAATGTGCAGAACTGATGGAACTTTGCATAGATAGAACAAAGGTTATGATTATTTTTCCCACAACGCTAAGGTCGAGGATCACACTAGGACCGCCAACAGCGGAGGAGGTAGAGACCCATTCAGAGCATTCAACGCTAGTGGACTTCCACTACAGACGCGAACACCCAGAGACACAACTCCTTCATCTGTTCACCTCATACAGTGGTCAGCGATGCAATTATTTCGACTGATCAGAGCATCAACTGATCAATTAGAGAAAAGTCTCCAAGAGGCTGAGATATCTGCCAATGTTGCAAGGAAGGAACATTTTGTCATGCAAACATGCAGGATGCAGGAAGCACATGACAAAATACAAGTTCAACGTAAACTGGAAAGAGTGTAGGAAAGACTTGTCGAAGCCTGACCAAAGATTTAGAAGGTTGCACCCAAACTACTTGAAGTCAGTGATGTAGGCGAGCTAGAACACCAGATTGAGTTGCTGCAAGGAGCATTATGGGTGTCTTCCCCATGATTTCATCCATGTGGAACACGATGGGTGTGATGTGAAATGTCTAGCTCGGCTATCCTATCATCTTGATCCTTTCATTCTGTCTTGATCCAACTTTGCCTCCTATCTGTGATGCTTTTGGGACCGTTCCTATGCTGCTACCAACCGCCTACCCTTCTCTGAGATTCTTGAGGAGTTATCGCATGTATTCCATCTCTTCCTCAATTATATCCCTTTGGTGTGCAACATTATCAAAATCCTCGACCGTGCGACCCTGGATCATTTGGGCCACCATGTCTGCATCGTCCTCGGTGATCGTGTACTCTGGGGGAGTTTTGTGTGCCTTCGCCTTCTTACGCACACCTCCCATCTGGATGACTGACCTCTTAGTCTAGCCTTGCTCCTATGGAGTAGCACTTGATGTGGTTCCCTGTGTTGTCTCAGCTTGTTTCTGTTGTACCTGTGGCGCCTCTGTGTTTTTCTTCTTCCCAGCTTGGGTGCCTATCTTGGATGTCCCCCCTTTTTTCTGTTGTGCCTTGTTATGACCTATCCTTTGTTTCTTCGGAACTATTATCTCTTTGACATGTGTCCATTCCTGTCTTACCTCCTCCTCCTTTATTTTTGTGGGTATTTATCGATTGAGGACTGGAATCCTCCAGTCATCATCCCAATCCTTAATGGCCATCTCTATGACCATATGCTTGATGCAGTAGCATAGTTGTATCCATTTATTATCGGGATATTTTCACGCCTAGATCCACATCGCATGTCTAGTGGCTTTGAAGTTGGATATTCCTTGATACTGTGTGACTGATTCCAGTGTCACCCTAAAAGTGTTGGCGATGTTGTCATGTAGGTTGCTAAGATATCCTTCAAATATGGCTGCATTCACCTTTCTGTTCTTGGGGTATGAAGTAGACCCCAATGATAAGTATCACGCTCCATGGCATGGATTGGGTCTAGTGGAAAACAATGAATACTTCATCTCCTTCCATCCAATCAAGGCTATTAGGATGGGTAGCCATGAATAATGGAATTTCGTCCCCAGATCCTATGCATCCTTCTAGTCGTCTAGGAACAGGTTCAGTAAATAAGGGGCCCAACTGAGTGTGGTGCCCTCTACACACTGTGTTGTAGTTGCGATAACCCTGACCGAGACTTCCTCCTTACGGAATTTCCTAAGTAATTTGCATGCTGTAATGTTTTTGGCCATTCTTGTCATGATGTCACTAATACGCTTGATGATGATTCCACAGGACCCCCGTTCAGTACCATATTTCTTATTCATTTCTTGGGCCAGTGATTTCTCCTTCATTTTGTCCTCAAGGAACTGCACGATATCCTCACCCCGTGATGGAAGCCCTGTTATGTATGAAATAAGATCTATGTCTATTGAGATGAGTTGTTCCAACCACAAGTATCCTCCATGGGTGAATTCCATCAGCTGCTTGACGCAATTGTTTTCATATTGGCCCCTCCCAAAGTGCGAGATGTCCAATAAGCCTAGAATCTCATTTTTGGCTAGTCCCACTGCCCACTAGACTGGTTGATTAATTGGTTCGCCAAAGGGTCCTATACCCACGGTCTATAGGTATAGTTACTTGGAAAAATTTGGGAATTTATCTGTGTACGTCACGTCATGGTATGAGTACCTCAATTTCTCTATGTGGCCTAACATATTTGTTGTTATACCTACCCCTTCTAGAATGCGTGGAAAGAAAATGACTGTGATCACTTGCCTGCATGGTGACCTTGGTACCGCCTACTTGCCCTTCCTCTTTGGCGGTTGACTCGAGGTTCCACCCTCCATTCTTTTCTCTTCTGCATACTCTTCTAGTTGGTTGGTGTCATCTTCCATTTTTCCCTCTTATGGTTGTCCTGGCATGGTTGTTTGTGACCTTTCCAATGCAGCCGTTTCCGCCTGGTTTGGGTCCATCCCATTGGTTCTCGGGGATTCTTCAAGGTTTTCGAGGTACAATTGGTTTCCTGTGTCCTCAGCCTGCTAGCCCTATCCCTCTTTTGACACATCAATGCCCATGCCCACTGGTGTTGTTCATTGGGTTTCCTCCATGATGGGTGTGGGGCTTCCTGGTGTCATAATAGGCGATGAGATTTCATCCATGTTGACGACTTTGAGAGGCTGAGGTGGTTGTTGTTCTCTTCCTTGTGGCTGTGGTGGTGCTCTGGCACTGCTTCGAGGTTGTCTGGAAGTCTGGATTAGTTCTCCTTATTTGGGTGGTTCCATGGTGGTAAGGATCTTGTTTGCCAAGCTCAGTGGCCTCTGCAACCTCTACAACCTTAACTCTCTGCTTTGTATGCTCTATCACTCTATTCCTTTCCTTATTTCACGATAACCTTTCCTTTCCCATGTGATTACTTTGTATCAGAGTCGTGTGAAGATTTTTGGATACGTTACCTTGATTTTGTTTTAATTGAACCATCACTTCCTACATACTTTCCATTTATTTCCCTTACCGTCGCCAGTTGGCGTGATTAATGCAGCGTCTTGTTAGTCATTTTTGGCATTCAATTTTGATAGACGCTGTCAGTTGGTTTTTATTTTTCCATGTCTGTCTTTCCCACTGTTTCCACTTTGCATTGACTATTGGCCTTGTCTCCGTTGGGCTAGAATTGTCGAGTGTGCATGCTCATTTTATTTTCGGTGCACTAATACTCTATTATTCTCTTTTGATGTCCGACACGACGTGGATTTTTTTTTTTTGAGTGCTAAGGGGTCGACTGGCCCTATACATCTTTAGTCAACTCCCATTGATCATCCCTCTGAGTTCTGTGCCTCCTAAATCCTTCAATTGTACAACTACCCCATTCGTAACATTTTTTACTTCATATGGTCCTAACCAATGCATTCTGAGTTTTCCTATATGCTGAAGGGATTTACTGCCATACATCAAAACTAAGTCTCCTTCCTTGAAATTGTTCCTCTTGATATGTCTGCCATGCTAAGATTTGTCTCTTTCTTTCTGGACTTCTTGGTGAAAACCTACTAGAATCCTATCTTCCTCCATTATCATCAGTTGATTCATCCTATCATGTACTGCACCTCATTCTGTCATGTTTGTAATCACTTCCACATGCAAGATGGGTACCAAAAATTCCATTGGAACCACTGCTTCTTGTCCATATACCAATCTGAATGGTGTTTGTCCTGTCAATTTATTGCATGTAGTCCCATATGCCCACAATACTGCAGGTATATTTAGGTCCAAATCATCCCTATTAACGTTACATATATTTGTCAGTGCATTTTCAAGGATCTTGTTAAAGGCTTCCACTGTTCCATTTGCTTGAGGATGACATTGTGTACTCTTTTGATAATGAAATTCAAATTGCTCAGTCATAACCTTAATGGTACTGTTAATGAAGTGAGTTCCTTGGCCACTCATAAAAATCCAGGGGAAACCAAATCTAATGATCACTTATTTGAACATGAAGCATTCTACTATCTTTGTGCTGCTATATTTTACTGGTGCTTCTTCCACCCATATTGTCAGGTATTTTGTCACAGTGATAATGTACCTTTTTCCTGACCTTTTTGTGGGTGAGTTAATTGGTCCCACAAAATATATTGCCCATTTTTCAAATGCCTGCAAATTTATCTATGGTCGCAGGGGCATCTTGTCCCTTCTATTCGGCTTACCAACCCTTTGACATACATCACATTTATGGCAGTAATACTTTGAGTCTTTGTGAACATTCGACCACCATAGTCCTGCGTGCAATAACTTCTGCGCGATAGATTTTCTTGCAAAATTTCCTCCTGCTATTCCTTCATGGGATTCTGCTAAAATTCTAGGTCTTTCATTTTCTAGCACACATCTTCTCAAGATGCTATATGCACCCATTTTTTATAAGTGTTTGGAAATAAACTGATAGTCTACAGCCCAGACTACAAGGTTTTTCTTCTACGCCGTGTTGAATTCCTATGGCATAGTCACTGTACTCAAGTACTGGATAATGTCTACGAAGTATTCATTGACTATCTGGATATAAAATCACTGTGCGTCAGGAAATTTGTCCTCTATATTTGTAGGGTCCTCCCCATTTGTGATCCTTGACAGGTGATCAGGTCTTGCATTCAACTTCCCTGGTTTGACTATTACTTCGAAGTCAAAATCCTGGAACAACAATAACCATTTGAAAATTGTCCCCCCCAACACTGGCTTGTTGACTAGGTATTTGAGCATTGAATGGTCTGTGAACAACTTGAAATGTTTTCCCAGTAAGTAATGTCTGAACTTCTGAAGTGCGTAGACCATAGCTAGGCCTTCCCTCTATGTAGTGTTGTAGTTCTGCTCCGATTTTGACAGTTTTTTTCTAGCAAATGCTATAGGATGATCCAATTCTCCTGCTCCTGTTTGCACCAGAATAGCCCCACGTGCTATGGCCGATGCATATACATGTACCTAGAATGTATTCTCCCAGTATGGGAATACTAGTATTGGCACGGTTACCATCTTTTCTTTCAGTGTATCCAGACCATGTTGACAATCCTCATTCCACTAAAACTTTGTGTCTTTCCTTAGTAATTTCTCCATTGGCACAGTGATGTGCGCGTACCCTTTTATAAATTTCTTGTAGTATCCCGTGTGTCCCAATGTCGCTCTTAGTTGACAGATTGTTTTTGGTGGTGGAAGGTTAGCAATTATTGCAATCTTGGAAGGATCTACTAGAAACCCTTGCTTTCATACTATATGGCCCAATAATATCCCAAACGGTGTTTCGAAGATGCACTTCTTGATGTTTAATGATAAATGGCACTTCTTGCATATTTATAACATCAATCGAAAGACCTCTATATGGTATTTCAACTGACTATAAACTGCCCAATAGTCCAGGTATACCTCTAGAAACTGGTGGATAAATTATTTAAATGCAGCTATGACTACTCTGGAAAATATTGCTGGTGCATTCTTCAGTCCAAACGACATGAATGTGTACTAGTAGGATCCCCATTCCATGGCAAACGTGTTCTTGTATATATCTTCCGATGCTATCTTGATCTGATGGTATCTTGAGAATCCGTCGGTGAATGAATAAGATTCATTTCCTCCTACGTTCTCTAATAACTCATTTGTGAAAGGTGTAGGGAACGGTTCATGTAGGCATGCATCATTCAACTTCCTCAAGTTGACGCATATTCTTATCCCCCATTGTTTTTTCTTCTGGACTACCATCGGGCTTATCCATTCTAATTTTTCTACTAGTTCTATGATTCCAGCCTCCAACATCCTATCGATCTCAGATTTGACTTTTTGTTTATATATCGGATTTAGTTTGTATGGTCACTATTTGATGGGTCTTGCCTCAGCTCTGAGTGGTATCTTCATTTCACCTAGCTCTCCTGCTATGGCCTTCATTTATGTGAATTTTGTTCGGAACAGGTTACGGTAATCATGCATTAATTCTATTATGCTTTCCACTATTTGTTCATCCCAGTAGTCTCCAATGCTGGCCATTTTAATATTCTCAACTGTCCCAATGTTGTATTTCTTCACCTTGATCGATGCAACAATTAATTCTGATTCTAGAGGTGGACCTTCCACTTCTCTTTCATTTTCAAGTTCCTCAATCTGAATATCGTGTGGGTCATCTTCCTCTGGTACTTCTTCCTTCACATGGTAGCATGACAATAGTTCTTTCACTGACTGTTTGTTCTGCTGTTGTTCTTCTGTTATGAGCTCAACTTATGATTCCTTAATGAATATCAACCCTCTTATTTGTTTAAGTGTTTCATATATGTTAGGGTTCTCATGATAAAATGAGAAAGTTACTGTAAATTTTTGTTGTAGTACTTTCCATCTTGTAGTTCCTCTACGCAGTTCCTGGTCTATATACCAGTTTTTTGGGATGCCCTCTAATGTGTGGATAAAATGATGAGGCCATTCCTCTGGTGGTGTCATTTTCCACAGCACTCTGCACTTCTCCAAGTGTCCTACTGGTGCCCCTTGTCCATCATATTTCTTCTGTTGCTTGCTTCTTTGTTCTACGCCAAACCTAATGCACAGTAGCCGCCTACATTGGTACCGGTCCTTGATTGTTTCTTTGTGTGCACTAGACCATTTTGCAGGTGTGGCCTTGAGTTCTATATCTAGTTCTAAGAGTCTCTAATTTTCTAACACTTCATCTTCCTAGTATGTCAAGAATGCTTCTAGATCATTCACCCCATGGAAACTGGGTGGTTCCCTTATCTCCATACCTACCCATCTTACTGTGCGGTCTATTCTTGCACATATTCTTTTGGAAATTTTGTGTAACCATTGTTTCCAATTCTCTAAACCCGTATCTGAGTCTGATGCACATGAGGTGTGTTGGAACACTTTTAAAATTATAAGCCTAAAGCTTTATCCTATCCTTTCACTTTAACTTAGAATCCATTTTCTAAAAGATAAATCTATCCACTTTTAAGCCTTAAGGCATGCACAAGGTCCACAGTCGATTGATTTCTCCCATTGATCAAACATTTCCCCTTTTCCTAAACATTTTGGAGCCGCCTGGTTGTTATAAAGGTCAAGCCTCTAGAGACTGCTTCAGAGTTTCGGGTTTCAGAGTTTCGTGCTTCAGGTGTTTCATCATGTAGCAACTCCAAATTCCCAATATCCAAAAAGTGTTTGAGATCCTAGTCATGATACACGTGTACCCCTCTAGGCTTTGACACATCGTTACTGGTAGTGGCCTGTCGAAACAATAATAAAGT
This sequence comes from Picea sitchensis, assembly GCA_010110895.2. Lineage (NCBI taxonomy): Eukaryota > Viridiplantae > Streptophyta > Pinopsida > Pinales > Pinaceae > Picea > Picea sitchensis. Next base: position 264,618 of record SNQJ01S0003308.1, on the reverse strand, counting down.
TAATTTTGCCGATACAAGAACAATACATACCTAAAATCTAAACTTCAATTAAAAGTTAAATAATAGCTTCGTGCATCTAAAGTTTAGATATTCGTCATTCTATCATATTCCAAATTCATGAAGCCCGAACTCCCAAAATGATTAAGCGTTAAGCAAGGTTAATTAAAGATTAAAAACAATTAGTGAATAATTAATCCCTATGCGATTTCATGTTTTGGAGATCATATCTCTAGATATTATCAGATATCCCGAGTTTCAAAATCCCAAAAAGAATTAAGGTTAAACATGATTAGTTAACGGGTTAAACACTATTATCTCGTATTAATTTTTCGTGGAATTGTAGTTCGAGTAAATTCAAATTTCATCTATGCAACCACCTGATCGCGAAACACCAAACATTTATGGAATTAATAATAGATCTACGAAAATAATTTCAAATAAGATCTCCAACCATCACCTAAATCTTTTCATTAAGGAAAGTGAATGCACCGTCAATAAAGTATTCGTAACTCAACTCATTTAGGGGAAAAGGATATTGAAGTTTGAATTTCATTTGTGTTTTCATAGAAAAGCAAGTTTGAGCAAGATAAGAAGTTTGTGCATTTCCTGTAACAGGTAACAGAGTTATGAACTCATGATATCATGGCTCCACAGAAAACAGCTAAAGTGTCTGGTGAAAGCTCAAACCCAAACAAAAACGTCTTCTCAAACACACCGCCCAGAACCATAGATACTATGAAAACCTGGACGTAGGTGTTCGATATTCTACAATACGAATTGATCAACTGCCCAGATGATTTAGGCGATGATGCGACTGAAACCCAGGCTACAAGATACAAATATGTTGCTCAATCAGAGCTACATAAAATAGCAACACGACCTAGGCTCATGACTTATAATGATATGATTGCTTGGGTGTTGGAGAATATCAACCTCTCGACCATGAGTATCTACAATTTGAAAAAGGTTGTAGTTGTGTCTTTCCGACCAGATGATGCAGGAGCATCGCCAACAACAAGCGAGCGTGGGGGAAAGCGCCAATGCATTTTGGCACATGATGAATTGTTTGAAATGTTTTGAAGTTGGATACGCCAAAATTAAATGAGATAATTAAGAAAGAGCGTACTTGAAGATTGTAATAACACCTTGAGCGTCCTGCTCTCGTCTGAAGGACTAAGAGGCATTTATGCTAGTAAATGTAAGTAGGTAGCTTTGAATTATTAGATTAGACAGTTTTAGGAGCTGGAGGGAAATGGATATAGACACCCTCACTTGTATCATTCTAACATTAGCAACATTATCAATCAAGAGAGCATAGGAGAGCAGAAGCAGAGAGCTGTGTAGAGTAAAAAATACCATGTACAAAAGTTCTGGATTAATAGAAAGATTTTTAGTTCAGACTCTTGGTGTCCATTTTCTTTTTGTGTTGTGCCTGCTGATTGATATATGCTTGTTTACTCTCTTTTATGCATTTTCTTTGATGCGTGAATGTATGATTTCATATTTAATGTTTGAAATCTGAAGAGAAGGAGAGTAAGGAATGAGTTTCAATTGTTTCTTTGTCTGAGCAAGAGTTTTCCTACAAGGAGTGCAGTGAAATTGTCTGCAAGGTGTGCATTGACAGAAGTTAGAGTTCGTCTATGCAAGCTCAGGAGAGATAACATTGTTCTCATTCTCACAGAAGTGCAAGTTAAGCACATGAGCCGTGCAAAGTGTGCGTTGGCTGAGTAGAGTCTCAGTGTTTGCAACTTGAGCAAAATTGTTGAAGGACTGTTGTCGCAAGGAGTGCGCAGAGTCTAAGAGGTTCAAATACTTGGAAGTATTTGAAGAATCGCCGCAAGGAGTGCGCACAGGAACTTTCCCCAAAGGACTTAAGGATTTTTCAATCAAGCCCAAGAGGGATACGATCTTCGAAGCTGTCGAAGAAAATCTCTAGAGAGCTAGTGCCTTGAAGTATTGGAAGAAGGCGCATCAACGTTGGTTTGTTGGTGGATAAATTTCGTGAAGAGATACCATGTTCATTTCGCAGAAATCGTCAAGGAGGAATTTGACGGTCGGAATTCTCCGTGGAGAATTCGCGAAGTTTCGAGAGCTGTCGGATTGTGTAGAGGAGCAAGGGATTTATGGTTTAAAATCTTTGTATCAAGATTCACGAGGTTGTGAAAGGTGAATTCGCGAAACCGTGAAAGAATCTGAGCCGTTCGTTAGAAGGAGGACACATGCTGCGAGATTACCCATATCAGGGATTTGGGCATCGAGAGTCAGAGAAGGAAGTCCTTCGACTTTGTGAGTGGCGAAGTCGCGAGAAAATCGTAGCCGTCCATCAGAGGAGGATAGGTGGAAGAGATCAAGGGATCTTGCGAACTCGAAGGTTCGCAAGGTGAGAGCCCAAAGATTGGGTGCTCCAAGTCGCGAGTGGTGAAATCGCAAGGAGCGAGGACAGCCGTAGGATCTAGTTCAAGTGAGGACCGTTGGATCAGAGTCTCACTGCACCTATCGTGCATTTAGAGGTTTGAAGATGCAGAAGAACTTGACAACACATAGTGGACAGGTGGCATACTTGTCGACATGGNAGGAGCGAGGACAGCCGTAGGATCTAGTTCAAGTGAGGACCGTTGGATCAGAGTCTCACTGCACCTATCGTGCATTTAGAGGTTTGAAGATGCAGAAGAACTTGACAACACATAGTGGACAGGTGGCATACTTGTCGACATGGAGGTCAAACCTTTGTTGACCATTTCGGGGATTCGTGAGTTGGAGAACCAAGAACATAGCATCCAGATTCGTGAAGTTGTGAAGTCCGAAACTCAAAAAGGCAGAAAGTTCCATTGTGGGACTCACGTTGACGACGTGTCGAAATTTCAGTGTTTTGGCATATCGACGGATAGGAAGTCGAGACTTCTGTCCCAAAAGTCCTGAAGTCGCGAGTTGTGATAAGAAGTAGTGAGGAGTTCAGGATCTCGGCATTTCGGGTGTCGGGATACAATGTAGGTAGTGCCTTGGGAAGCGAAGTCGTGAAGTGCCAAAGTTGGGCATAAGAGACACATGGAACAACCACACGGTGGGCCCGAGAAATAGACGGTGGACACACGTCACATATTGGAAGGAGTCAACACTCCGCTGACTTCTCGAGTATCGGGGATTTGCGAGATAAGAGCACAAGAGTTCAACCTTTGAACTCACGAAGTGCTGAGTAGTGAGAGGAGCTTGCGTGAAGCTTAGATGGTGGTCACGTGTAGAGGGTGATGACGAAAGAAGAGATATACCCATTTCGTGATCTCAGGTATCATGAGATTGGAGAGGAAGATTTGGGAGTCATGACTCGTGAACTCATAAGATTGCGAGCTGCGAAAAGGACCTGTGGATTGATAAATTGCATATTTCAACGAGAAATCGAAAGGAGCCGCTTCGACTCAAGGGGATAGAGAATGATCCTATGAGCGGATCTCGGTCCAAGGGCCGATAGGCCTGCGTTAGTGTGGTATCATATCTTGAATCTGTTTGTATACTTCAAACAGGGGAAGCGAGAAAGAAATCTCAGTCATGCCGCCGAGAAGAAGAGACAGGAAGGTGCCAAATCTAGCCATGGAAAGAGATATACATGACCTATGCACCAGATTCATGGACATGGAAATAAAATAGAGGCACACAACTGGTGTTGGAGATGTCAGTGATTCCAAAAGTGAAAATGAAGCTGGACATGAAGGAGAAGAAGTTGCAGCAGAAGATGTAGCAAATGAATGCCTGATTAGGGTTGTTGCAAGAATGGGTGTTAGAGTAAAAATGGATATTCCAATATATGAAGGAAACCTGGATGCTGAAGAGATTATAGACTAGATTAGAGCTCTAGACACATATTTTGACTATGAAGATGTCGAAGAAGACAAAAAGGTCAAACATGATGTCACAAGATTGAAAGGACATGCAACATTGTGGTGGGATGAACTACAAGATGATAGACACTGTAAAGGAAAGCAGAAGATCAAGAGTTGGGATAGGATGATCACGAAGATGAATGCGAAATTCATTCCCATGGATTACCAAATTACTCTATTTCGAAGAATGCAAAATTTGAGACAGAAGCTGATGACAATGAAGGAGTACACTGAAGAATTCTACAGGCTAAACATCAGGGCAGGTCATCGTGAAAGTGATGATGAAAAAGTTGCTAGGTACATGAATGGTCTAAGATACGACATTGAGGATGAGATGAGCATGATGATCATCTGAATGGTGGAAGATGCTTATCAGATGGTTCTAAAGGATAAAGAGAAGTTGAGCCGAAAACACGGTCAAAGAGGCCGAGGCAGAAGTCAATCCAGAGGCAAATCAGTTGCCCAGGATAGAAATCAGAAACCCAAGGAAGAGGGGAAGAAACCTCAGACTCAGACTGAGAGAGGTGCATGCTCACAGAGAGGGCAGTATACCGAACAGAGAGTTCAATATGTTGATGGAAACATTTTTCCTAGTACCAGAGGTAGAGGAAGAGAAAGAGGTGGAGTGGTGAAATGCTTCACATGTGGAAAGGTCAGACATAAATATTATGAGTGTCCAGATAAGAAGAAAGAAGGAGGTGAAACTCACATTGCCGAAGCACAGAGGCGAAATGTTGAGGCAAAGGATGGTGAAGGCAGAAGATCACTGATGATGCGAAAAGTTCTCTTAACGCCAGAGAAGGAGGTGGAGAGTTCGGTCCAAAGGAACAGACTTTTTCGGACCACTTGCAAGACCAAAGACAGGCTATGCAAAGTCATCGTGGATAGTGGTAGCACGAATAATGTCGTTTCTACAAAGATGGTAGAAAAACTGGAGCTGGAGACGATTGAACATCCAAGCCCATATAGAGTTTCATGGCTACAAAAAGGACATCAGGTAAATGTCACTAAACAATGTTTAGTTGAATTTAAAATAGGAGGGTATAAAGATGAAATACTCTGTGATGTTATTCCCATGGATGTTTGTCATCAATTGCTAGGTAAACCGTGGAAATATGACATAAATGTGATTCATGATGGGAGAAAGAACACATACACCCTAGAGGAGAATGAGAGAACTCACATGCTGTTGTCGATTAAGGACAAGGAAGTAAAACCTGAAGTAAGAAAGACTGTACTTCTCATGAGTGGGAAGGAACTTCTTACAGAGGTTAAGAGAAAGGAGGAACCACAATTCATTGTGGTTAGGAATCCTAAAATTATTTTAACCAGTACAAGGGTAGATGATTTACCGAAAGAGGTTCAGAAACTGTTGGAAGATTTTGCTGACATAGTAGTGGACGAACTACCTCGTTCGTTGCCACCGATCAGAAGTGTGAGTCATCATATTGATCTCATACATGGAGCTAGTTTACCAAACAAAGCAACGTACAGATTGACACCGCAGGAGAATGAAGAAGTCAAAAGATAGGTCTAGGATTTAATGGACAAAGGGTTGGGTAGCGAAAGCTTGAGTCCGTGTGTTGTTATGACAATACTCAGTCCAAAGAAATATGGAGGTTGGATGATGTGTACTGACTCAAGAGAAATCAACAAGATAACCATCAGGTATAGATTTCCATTGCCAAGGATGGATGATTTGATGGATTGCTTGAGTGGAGCCAATTTTTTTTCGAAGATTGATTTGAAAAGTGGATATCACCAGATTCGTATGAGAGAAGATGATGAATGGAAGACAACCTTCAAGACTAATGAAGGGTTGTATGAATGGTTTGTTATGCTGTTTGGCTTAACGAACGTGCCAAGTACCTTCATGAGATTGATGAATGAAGTCCTGAAGGATTTCATCAGAAAATTTGTCATTGTGTATCTTGATGACATATTGATTTTTAGTAAAACAAAGGCAGAGCATATGAAACATTTGGCCACAGCGATGAAAAGATTATAGCAAGAGAAGTTGTTGATAAACATGAAGAAATCCTCATTCATGAAGACAGAGCTCATTTATTTGGGTTTTGTTATTTATGTAGACAAGTTGAGGATGGATCCAGATAAGGTGGAGGTGATTAAGAATTGGCCATCGCCAAAGAGTATCTTTGAAGTTCGAAGTTTTCATGGATTGGCTAGTTTCTATAGGAAGTTCACCAAGAATTTCAATGGAATTAGTGCAACGATGATGGATACAGTGAATATGAGACACAATTCTTTTCACCGGACAGAGGAAGCAGAGAAAAGCTTCAATTTGTTAAAAAGGAAAATCACGGAACAACCAATTTTGGTGTTGCCGGATTTTAAAAAGACATTTCAGGTAAAATGTGATGCAAGTGGATTTGCAATAGGGGTAGTCTTGAGCCAAGAAGATAGGCCGATAGCATACTTCAGCGAGAAGATGAATGAAGCGAAAGTGAAATACTCCATGTATGACAAGGAGTTCTATGCTATTATTCAGGCATTGAAGAAATGGAGACACTACTTGATTCCTAAGGAGTTTGTCCTATACAGTGACAATCATGCTTTGCAATTTGTGACTCAAAAGGAGAAGTTGAATCAAAGACATGTAAAATGGGTTGAATACATGCAGAGATTTACTTTTGTAACTAAGCATATTTCTGGAACTGCTAACAAAGTTGTTGATGCTTTGAGTAAGAAATGTTTGCTGTTGCAGGAGTTCAGAGTCAAAACACTGGGTTTTGATGATCTCAGGGACATGTACAGAGATGATCGAGATTTTAAGGAGGCGTATGAGGCAGCTGAGAATCCAATTCTCAGGGACAGAAGCCAATGGACAGAATACATGATCCAAGAAGGATTACTGTTTAAGGGTAATCAAGTTTGTATTCCAAAATGCTCCATGAGGGAGAATTTGCTGAAGGAGAAACACAGTGAAGGATTGGCCGGACATTTCGGTCATGACAAGATGTTCTCAAAGTTAAATGAGTCATATTTTTGGCCAGGAATGAGAGAAGACGTCAAAAGATTCATGGACAGATGCAAAATTTGTCAGCATTCAAAAGGGAAGAGGTAGAATGCATGTTTTTATCAACCGTTACCCATACTTGAGAGGCCGTGGGATGCAGTCAGCATGGACTTCATATTGGGGCTGCCGAGAACACAAAGAGGGTTTGACTCGATCTTTGTGGTGGTGGATAGATTTTCTAAGATGGAACATTTCATACCGTGTCAGAAAACCAGTGACGCAACTCACATTGCAAATATGTTTTTCAAAGAAGTTATTCGACTTCACGGCTTACCAAGGAGCATAGTTTCAGATCGAGACACCAAGTTCATGGGACACTTCTAGAGAACCTTATGGAAAAATCTAGGAACAAACTTGTCGTTCAGTTCAGCTTATCATACTCATACGGATGGACAGACAGAAGTTGTGAACATAAGTTTGGGAGACTTGCTGAGGAGCTTGGTGACAGAACACCACAGTTAGTGGGACAATATTCTGCCACAGGAAAAATTTGCATATAACGACTCACTAGGAGTGCTAGTGTAGAATATTTCGCAGAAGAAATGAAGGAACTTCACAGCCAGGTGAAGGAGCGATTGAAAAACTCGAGCCAAGAGTATAAACATAGAGCAAATCAACATAGGAGACAACTTCAATTCGAAGTTGGTGATTTGATTCTAGCACATCTGAGAAAGGAAAGGTTTCTGAAGGGGACATATAACAAACTGAAGATGAAGAAGATCGGACCATGTAAGGTATTGAAGAAATTTGGGGCAAATGCTTATGAGATTGAATTACCCGATGGGATCAGAATTTCTATGATATTCAATTTCTCACATTTGTACCCATACAAAGATGGAGCAGACAATGAACAACCATAGGTTTAGTAGACTAAATAGATGCCCGTTGCAGAGAAGCCACAGATGGAAAGCATACTGGACAAAAGAGTTAGCAAAAGGACCAGAAGAAGGGAATACTTTGAATACTTGGTCAAGTGGAAAGGACATCCAATTGAATATGCCAGCTGGGAAAATGAAGCAAAGATCTAGAAGCATGGACAGATTGTGTGAGAGCTCATGGACAGGAGCCCATGAAAATTTTCAATCAAGGAAGTATGACGCAGGAGCATCGCCAACAAAAAGCGAGCGTGGGGGAAAGCACCAACACATTTTGGCACATGATGAATTGTTTGAAATGTTTTGAAGTTGGATACGCCAAAATTAAATGAGATAATTAAGAAAGAGCATACTTGAATATTGTAATCATACCTTGAGCGTCCCGCTCTCGTCTGAAGGAATAAGAGGCATTTATGCTAGTAAATGTAAGTAGGTAGCTTTGAATTCTTAGATTAGATAGTTTTAGGAGCTAGAGGGAAATGGATATAGACACCCTCACTTGTATCATTGTAACATTAGCAACATTATCAATCAAGAGAGCATAAGAGAGCAGAAGCAAAGAGCTGTGTAGAGTAAAAAAACCCATGTACAGAAGTTCTGGATTAATACAAAGATTTTTAGTTTAGACTCTTGATGTCCATTTGCTTTCTGTGTTGTGCCTGCTGATTGATATATGCTTATTTACTCTCTGTTATGCATTTTCTTTGATGCGTGAATGTATGATTTCATATTTAATGTCTGAAATCTAAAGAGAAGGAGAGTAAGGAATGAGTTTCAATTGTTTCTATGTCTGAGCAAGAGTTTTCCTGCAAGGAGTGCAGTGAAATTGTCCACAAGGTGTGCGTTGATAGAAGTCATAGTTAGTCTCTGCAAGCTTAGGAGAGATAACATTGTTCTCATTCTCACAGAAGTGCAAGTTAAGCACAGGATCCGTGCAAAGTGTGTATTGGCTGAGTAGAGTCTCAGTGTTTGCAACCTGAGCGAAATTGTTGAAGGATTGTTGTTGCAGGGAGTGCGCAGAGTCGAAGAGGTTCAAATACTTGGAAGTATTTGAAGAATCACCGCAAGGAGTGCGCGCAGGAACTTTCCCCAAAGGACTTGAGGATTTTTATATCAATCCCAGGAGGGATAGGATCTTCGAAGCTATCAAAGAAAATCTCTAGAGAGCTAGTGCCTTGAAGTATTGGAAGAAGGCGCAGCGACGTTGGTTTGCTGGTGGATAAATTTCATGAAGAGATACTGTTTTCATTTCATAGAAATCATCAAGGAGGAATTTGATGGTTAGAATTCTCCTTGGAGAATTCGTGAAGTTCTGAGAGCTGTCGGATCGTGTAGAGGAGAAAGTGAGTTATGGTTTAAAATCTTTGTATCAAGATTCATGAGGTTGCGAAAGGCGAAGTCGCGAAACCGCAAAAGAATCTGAGTCGTTTGTTAGAAGGAGGACACGTGCCGCGAGATCACCCATATCGGGGATTCGGGCATCGGGATTCAGAGAAGGAAGTCCTTCGACTTTGCGAGTGGCGAAGTCACGAGAAAATCACAACCGTCCATCGGAGGAGGACAGGTGGCAGAGATCAAGGGATCTCGCGAACTTGGAGGTTCGCAAGGTGAGAGCCCAAAGATTGGGTGCTCCAAGTCACGAGTGGCGAAATCGCGAGGAGCGAGGACAACCGTAGGATCCAGGTCAAGTGAGGACCGTTGGATCAGAGTCTCACTGCGCCTATCACACATTTGGAGGATTGAATATGTAGAAGAACCTGGCAGCACATAGTGGACAGGTGGAATACTTGTCAACACAGAGTTCAAACCTTTGTTGACCATTTCAGGGATTCGTGAGTCGGAGAACCGAGAGCATAGCATCCGGATTCGCGAAGTCCCAAATTTTGAAACTCAAAAAGGCGGGAAGTTCCATTGTGGGACCCGCATTGATGACGTGTCGAAATTTCATATCGGTGGATAGGAAGTCGAGAATTCTATCCCGAAATTCCCGAAGTCGTGAGTTGCGATAAGAAGTAGCGAGGGGTTCGAGATCTCGGCATTTCAAGTGTCGGGATACAACGGAGGTAGCGCCTTGGGAAGCGAAGTCACAAAGTGCCGAAGTTTGGGATAAGAGACACTTGGCACAACCAGACGGTGGGCCCAAGAAATAGACGGTGGACACACGTCACATATTGGAAGGAGTCAACACTCCGCTGACTTCTCGCGTCTCAGGGATTCGCGAGATAAGAGCACAAGAGTTCAACCTTTGAACTCACGAAGTGCTGAGTAGCAAGAGGAGCTTGCGTGAAGCTTAACTGGTGGTCACGCGTAGAGAGCACTGACGAAAGAAGAGATATACCCATTTCATGATCTCGGGTATCGTGATATTGGAGAGGAAGAGTCGGGAGTCATGACTAGCGAACTCGCGAGATTGTGAGCTGCGAAAAGGACCTGTGGATCGATAAATTGCAGATTTTAGTGGGAAATTGAAAGGAGCCTCTTCGGCTCAAGGGGATAGAGAACGATCCTGTGAGCGGATCTTGGTCCGAGGGTCGATAGGTCTGCGTCACCAGAGTATTACCAGGTAATGTACAAATTATCTCCAGTTCCCAATTACGTTTACAATGCCGCTTTCCTAATGGAATTCAACAAAAAAGAATGTGCTCAATATGGAAAGAACTTACCAGACTTGATCAAGGATTAGTGTTCATGTCCTGAGAAATTTAGAGCAGACACCCATGGCGTGTATGTTGTTGCCTCATTATAGTCTCACATGATTTCTGTTGCCATGATGTTATGTTATATTTTCGGGAAGGAAAACTGTGCTCATTTCTTATTACCATGGGTGCCAATCATGCATACAATAGTAGAGGGGTACTCCTTCGATTGGGCCAAAATATTATTGGAAAATTTGGTCAGGGAAATCATATAAAATTAGTCATTGAAAGCCAAATGGAAACCTACACCATTTTACATGTCTTCTTATATTATGGATGAAGTTTGTTTCATGACGCCATTTCCTTTGATGGGATGGAGTTGGACACTGACTAGCGCTGAACCAATACACTTCTATCACTCCAAGCTATGGGAAGATAAATCAAAAAAATTCTTCTACAAAATCAGTAACTATGTGGTGGTGCTGATGCATATTGCTATATACAGGTTCCCACCTCTTGGATTTTCGACAGGATAGTGACTAACCTAGGAAAAATAACATATTGGTACATTGAAGAACATTTCTCTTATCAGGGTTTTTGGATGTTTCGTCCCCCTGCATGCCTTACCCAAGTTTATGCTAGATCGATTAGTGTGAAGAGAGGTAGCACATCAAACTGTGCTGGAAGGAATCAGTAAAGGACTAAAGGCAGTGGAGAAAAAAATATGGCCCACCTTTCCTTTGCAGGTTGGTATGTTCACGCTGTCATATTTCAGCCACTCAAAGGTAGAGGTCGTGGACCTAGAGGAAATTAAGCTGGTAAATATTGAATTCAAGAAACACGATCCCTAGAAGATCGTGGGAAATCACATGGCTCTTTGAAATATCAAGAGAAATGAGCATGAATATTCCCTGCATGATGAGTTATTCTGAGGAACAAGATCTTATCAGGAATATTGAGCCGAGTCCAAACTCTGGCTCCAGAAAAACTAGTCGAGTTCTATAATTTTCAAAGACACCGAAGAAATGGTCTACCAAAAGTCTTACAGGGAGAAGCCTCGGCATATCCAACCACATAGGAAGTTGCGACACAAAAGTTAGAAACAAGAAGCTTCAGTGGAGGAGACATTCACAAAAATTTGGAGAAAACAGAGGTTTTGACACAAAAATCAAATATTGCATCATCAAATCCACCTAATGATCAAATTAAATCTCAAGTTGAAGCTTTGATTAAAAAAGGACAAGATGTATCACTATATACACCAGATAAGCCAGCTACTAAAGCATTATAACAAAAACCATTCATCGAGATAGGCATCCCTATCAAATTAGTTAGTCCTTTATAGTCAAGTAGGGGGAACCCGAATACCAAAGTCATTTTTATAGAGGAGATCACTCCTATTTCGGTTGAAGAAATGCCCCCTTCCGACTTCTTATATAGAAAGAAGAGGAGGGTTGTAGTATAAAGAGAAACACACCAAAAGGGGGGTTCAACTGTCAAGAGACACAAAGTGCTATATGATGGGTAGGTCTTAGAGGAGGCACAATTTTCTATGGAAGTGGCAGGCACATTAGGAGTTTTTGCCACAACAAATCAATGTTCAGTTAGGATTCTAACAGAACAACTGAAGCAGAAGGATATGTTGGTGAAATAGGTGGAAAACCAAATAAATACTATGGAACAGAGTGTGATAAATGAGTTGAATAAGGTTTTTGAGAAGATCAGAGTCTATGATAGACAGGAAATTCAACAACTAAAAATTAGTGTTGATGAAATGCATAAAAATTCACAGGCAATTAGAGAAGTGGCCATTCAACATGGAGAGTTGGTCAAACATTTTTAGGCTAAAATAATCTTGACTAAGAACATGGTAGTGGATATGGAAGTTTCCCAAGACTAGGCCTTGGAGGTGCATGAGAAGCTGGAATCGGTTTAGCAAAGACTTTTTATTAAAGTAGAAACTATTCAAAACTATTATCGGGTGGTAGACCATTCTTTAAATAATATTTGCATAAAGGAGAGAGAGGCCACTGCAGCTCAAGTTACATTCCAGGAGGCTGTTTTATCATGAAAAAAGGATGAAAGATCCAAGGCCACTAGATTGTCTCTTTCAGAACAAACTAGAGGCGATATCATACTGAAAACCTGGGAAGCCAACATAGTTGAAAGTAAAATATTAGCTAAGGAAGTGAAGAAAGATTGTGAAGAAACATTTTATTCACTCGACAAAGAGTCACTGGACATCTAAAGAGATAATATCTCTGAAGTCCTGGGGCAAGTTGATATAGAAAAAAATCAACTCAATTTCAAGACAAGCATGGAAAAAGCTTGGGCTGAAATTTTGAAATTGAAACAAATTGATATCACCCAGATTAATAAGTGGATAGTCAATCCTAGTCTACGACTATGGTCCATATATTTAGAAGTTAAGAGAATGGAATATAGGTTTCCTTACATGGAAAATAAGTTATATACTTTTGAGGCAAATGAAACAACATAGCCTTCCAGGTTGGTGGTGCAGTTCGTAGGTGGATGTGTTTAGTGTGTAGAGAAAGGAAAAGCCAACACATCTGGGAACAAATGAGACAATGTGTGCATTCCATTTACACAGGTCATGATTAGAGGCCAACTGTTCCAGAGCTGGAAGACAAGAAGAAGAAACGTCTCTAGCAACAGGTGAAGGGACAGACAAGATGTAGATGAAACTTTTCAAATTTTACATATTGTAATATTTACTATTTTTGAATTATGAGAATTCCAACCACCTAGGGTGGAGATCATTTTTGTATAAATACATAGTTTGAATACTTAACACAGGTTGCTTCTTTCCTAATGTAATAGAGAGAACTCTCCTTTTGGGAGAATTAATACTGCAGACAAGGATTCCAATTTTTGTGCAGTTTGAGTTATGTTTTCCTCTTGTATTCCATATTTCTAGTTTCCCTTATGTTATTCGTTGATAAGTGAGTGATTTTAATTTAGTACTACTACTACTGTAGCCACATTTTATTGGTTGTTTGATAAGCAAGTAGTTTTTCCTCTATATTTTCTATAAGTAAATACAAGACCTGTGAGCTACTTGGATTACTGTATTTCATATCCTTTCAAGGGTGCATTCTTTAATTTCTTCTACTGAAAACAAGGTAAAATTCATCTTGCATTGATGCCTCATTTTGTTTAACAGTTTTGTAATTTTCCCAAACATCATTTGATTTTATAAATCGACTCAGACGAAAAATTATGACCTCTGTCTTGTTTTTTCATTATTTTCATTTGAGGATTAATTCTTATATAACTAACGGAAGAAAAAACACCTTTAAAAAACATCCCTTTATATTTCTGATGCTTGACATTATTCTTTAATCCTTAGGTTTAATCTCAGGAACAACATCTTTTTGGCATCGCTGCCAGGGACGGAGAAACAAAGTTATTTTTCCCTGGGAGAACGACATGGTAGTTTTCTCTTTTTGATAGTGAACAAAGATTGAATACATTAATAAGATTAATTTTATCTTTCACTTGGCGACTCCACTATAGATAAATTGACATTCGGTAGAAAGAATACCAGGAAGAACCCATACAACCAACAGACTACGCTTGTATCTGATCTCGAAAGGTTGTTAAAACCCAAAAGATATCTCAAGTCTACTACCTCATATTCAGGTAAGAAGTACCAACCCAAAATAAATCAAGTCAATACTAAGGTTCCGGTTGAAATATTAACTCTTGAAGAAATGTTTTAACAAACGTTTTCTGCAAAGGTCTCAACTAGAGAAACCTCAATAAAGACCTAGATTGACTCGTTGATACTTATAATGGTCTGAATAAAGGATCCTCATCTATAACTGCTATTGTTACCTCTCTGTCTACCCCATCCTCACCCGAAACCAAGGTTTTTGTTTTTAGAAATTTTGACGAGCGCACCTTATACCCCGATTCATCTCTTGTTGGTTCACATATCTATACATATTGTAAGTCTGAAGAAGTTAGTCCACATTTCCTGTTCCATCCTCTTTTAGACTTCACGCCTTATAACGATCATTTTCCAGTTTTTTCTTCACTACATCCTGAGGAAGTTGAATAGTCACCCCTTCGTTCCCTAGCAGTTTATGAGAAACCTCTCTTTAATTCCTAAAGTTCATCCCCTTGACATCAAATGGATGCTGTTGGAGGAGGTGGCATTGGAGGCGCTGCTGGAGGAGGAGGCGGTCAAGGACTACCACCTCTTCCCCTAGGATTTTTTCCAGAGTAGCGGCCATATACGCTGCTTTAGTCTTTTCCCCTATCCTTCATGATTTACCAAAAACTTATATGAAGAATTTACTGAAATTCATGGGAGAATGGGATTTAACTGCTACAGAGCACATAAACTTTTTTGACCAATTCACTGATATCCTTGGCATTGAGCATCAAGATGTTTACTCGATACTTTTGGTGCAAAATTTTGAAGTTCAAGTAAGACTTTGGTTTTGAGGGCTCCTGATAGGTTCTATAGCGTCCTATGATGCGCTAGAAAACTCTTTTTTAAGGCAATGGGGAGAAAATAAAGATCACTTGTATTATCTGATGGAATTTGGCACTCTGAGAAAGAAGAATTCTGAGACAGTCCTAGAATTCACCCAGAGGTTTAACAAACTCTATCATAATATTCCCGTAGAAGTTAAACCTTCTCAGTCCGCAACTAAGGTGACTTTCGTAGGGGCTTTCGAGCCCAACTTTGCCATACTTTTGAGGGAAAGGAGATCTGTTTACCTCACAATAATGCAGGACTACGCCATCAAAATCGAGTCGAACATGATGGCATCGAGTAAACTAAAAGCAAAGGTCGAGACGAGAACCAAATAAACTAAATTCTTTCGGGAACAAGCTGGAACTTCTGGATCTGGGAAGTCCGCAGAGGACAAAATGGATGACATGGCTAAGATAATCAAAGAGTTATCAAACAAAATCTCTAGAATGGAAATAGACCAAGCTAAATATGATCCTTTTTCTAGGAGATATTTCAAAAGGAATCCCAATCCCCAGATCCAATAGAGACCAGTAAAAAATGAGGATCACAAAATCAAAGCTCCTTTTAAAACATAAAACTTTATGCAAAGTGATGATATGCAAGACTATGAGGGGTTATATGAAGATATAAACAATCTCAGTGATGACGTCCGAGAAACTCATCTAACCAGACAGGATTACGAAAGATCTTTAGACCAAGAATCCCTGTTTGGAAATGAGGAAAGTATAAATAATATGGGAGAATCTGATTATCAAGGAATCGCCGACTCTATAATGGCTGAGCTTCAACATAAATATAAGTTAAGGCCTAGAGATAACAATTCTACAACTGCCCCATCGAAGAAGATCTTTTCGAGAAGTAAAACGAATGAGGCAGCCTAACCATCCACTAAAACGCAAGCTACCAAAACAAAAACAGTTGAAACACAAGCTACCAAAACAAAGACAGTCGAAACAAAAGTAACACAAACCTATAAACCAGAAAAAAGAGAAACAAAGATCCCAACCAGAGAGTCTGAAAAGACGATTGGAAGTTTCAATCTGGAAAATGAAATTAATAAAATCAAAATTCCTGTGCCCCTGGTCGAATTAGCAAACAATCCGATGTATAGAAAGCAAATTTCCAAGATGATAAATTTCTTATATGTTGAAAGTCATGCAGATGTTATTAATCTAGAAGATGACAGACCTACCATAATGTTTGGTCCGCATATCGAAAATGCTAAAGATCCTGTTGCTCCTTTTTATATTACGCTGAATGTGCATGATCACCTAATCCATAACTGTATGTTGAATTTTGGAGCCTCCCATAACTTAATTCCCAAAGTTATTATGGAAAAACTGGGTCTCTAGGTTACTAGACCATACCAAGATCTGTATTCTTTTGATTCAAGAAAGGTTAAGTGCCTCGGTATGATTAAATATTTGGTGGTTAATCTTGCACAGATCCATGTGAAGAGAGTTCTCATGGATGTAGTCATTGCTGATGTTCATGGGAAGTATGACATGTTGTTATCTAGGTCTTGGGGTGCCAAACTTGGAGGATCACTTCAATTGGACATGACGTATGCTACGATCCCAATTTTTCAGTGGACACTTCACCCATCTATACAGAGAGACAAGATTGTCATATACCATAAGTGACCCAAAGAACCCAAATAATTATCCATTTTATGTCGCAGATCAGGATCTAGGAAACGTTATATTATCAGTTGATGATGGTTTTGATGAATGTACACAAGAAAATAGTTTAGAAGAAGAAAACGAAAAAATAGAAAAAACAAACAAAAATGTAAATGACATAGGAGTTTGGAAAATGTTTTTTGATGGTGCTTCATCTTGGGAAGGAGCAAGAGATGGGATGTTGTTTGTGGCACCTAGATATGAATTCATTATTTCTTTCTCATACATGTTACAGTGGTACATTGACTATACCAATAACGTATGTGAATATGAATCTCTCGTCTTAGGATTATAGGCTGCCAGGAAATTGAAAATTGAAAATCTCATAGTTTACGGTGATGCTGAATTAATTGTAAAACAGATAAGGCAACCGTATCAAGCCAAACATCCAAGGATAAGGTCGTACAGGAACTGCGCCTAATAGAAATTTTTTTCTCATCGTTTAATATTCATCATATTCCCAGGGCAGACAATCAACATGCTGACTCCCTAGCAAAAGCAGCTACTAATTTTATGCCACTTATCGTCTTGAAGCTAAAGTATCACATAGATATGAGGCATAGGCCTTCAATACTAAACAATGTTCAACACTGGCAGTTCTTTTAAGATGAGTAGATCAAGTGGTTTCTAGAAATGGTGGATGAATTTTCTAAAATGCACATTGACCAAGAGAATTATAATGACCCTACTTGGATCATGAAGGAAGATGAAGATCCTCAGAAGTTCCAGGATAAGATCGCTAACCACCACATGTTGGTGTTAAAAAACAATTAGATTCTTAAGGGTCTAATTCCATTAGAGAGATTATTTGATCAGGACGATATACCCATAAAGTATACCTTGCAACCTTAGCGCAAAGAGGTTGAATATTGTGATATAGGCATGAAGGAAAACCCTAAACTAGTCAAAATATCTATATAACTTCCACCCAAAATGAAAAGTAAATATGTTGAGTTACTCAAACATTACAAATATGTCTTCTCTTGGTCTTACGATGAACTGAAAACTTATGATACCAGTCATCGAACATAAAATCCCTTTGAAACCAGGCATCAAACCTTTCAGGCAAAAGCTCAAACAAATAAACCCTATACTCCTTCCTGTAATAGAAAGGGAGGTAAAAAATCTCCTTGACGCAAAGATTATTGTTCCACTCATGTATTATGAGTGGGTAGCTAACTTAGTTCCAGTCAGGAAAAATAACGGTGAAATTAGACTTTGCGTGGATTTCAGGAACCTAAACAGATAATCCCTTAAAGACAATTATCCGCTCTCTAAAATGGATCACGTCCTGGAAAAAGTGGTTGGGGCTAACCGAATGTCTATGATTGATGTCTTTTTAGGTTACAATAAAATTGTGGTCCACAAAGATGACAAAGAAAAAACCTCATTTACCACTCCATGGGGTACTTTCATGTACGAAAAAATGCCATTTGGTCTGATGAATGCAGGGGCCACCTTTCAACGAGCAATGGACATAGATTTGTCAGTGAGAGAGATAAGTTTTTCAGTATCTATATCGATGATTTAACTGTTTTTTCTAACTCATATGCAGAGAACTTGGTACACCTAAAAAAAACATTCAATAAATGCATAAAATTCGGTTTGTCACTCAACCCTAAGAAATCCCATTTTGCAATGCAAGAAGGTAAACTATTAGGCCATATAGTATCTAGAGAAAGAATCAAAATCGATCCAAAGAGGGTTGAAGCCATAGATACAATCAATACTCCTAGAAATAGAAAGGAAATTCAGTCTTTTTTAGGAAAAATATTTTTTTAAAGAAGATTCATTCCAAATTTCACTGAAATTGTTAAATTGATTACAGATATGTTGAAAAAATACAGCGAGGTCAAATGGACAACCAAAGCTAAAGAATCTTTTGAACGCATCAAGAAGGTAATAGGAGAAGCACCAGTGATGTCCAGTCTAGACCACATGAAAGAGTTCTTGATATTTTCATTCGCATCCGAGCATACTATCACAGTGGTGCTCTTACAGAAGAACGATGAAGGTTTTGAGCAGCTGATAGCATTTTTTAGTAAAAGCCTCAGAGACGCCGAGTTGAAATATGATATATTGGAAAAATAGGCATACACTATGGTGAAGGGATTCAAAGATTTCAGGACTTACATGCTTCATTCCAAACTAATTGCATACATACCAACTAGCTCTGTTAAAGACATATTGGTTCAACATGATAGTGATGGAAGAAGGGGCCAATGGCTAGCCAAGATTTAGGAATTTTATCTTGAGGTAAAACCAACTAAACTCGTCAAAGGCCAAGGCCTGACTAAGCTATGAGCCGAATTGAATTTCAGAGCACTCAGGATAAATCATCTGCAAGCTTACGAAGAACTTCCAGACATAGAAGAATTTGATGATGAGACACCTACAACCCAGATTCAAGAAAATTTTTCCTCCTCTGCTTGGTATGGCGACATAGTTTCATATATTCTGACTCTTCAGTGACCAAGTGATATGACTCCTTCTAAGGAAAGAACATTGAAGCTACACGAGGTAAAATATTGCATCATCGACAACTGACTATATTGGAAAGATCCCCTAGGATTTTTACTAAGATGACTGATAGAATCTGAAATGGAGAATGTTATAAATGAGTTTCATGAAGGGGTATGTGGAGGACACCACGCCTAGAGGGAAATGGCCTATAAAATCCTGAGAGTTGGATACTACTGGCCGAAGATTTTTACAGACGTGAATACTAAAGTCAGAGCCTGTAATTCTTGTCAGCTATTCTCAGGCAAGCAAAAGCTTCCCGCACTACCCTTGATCCCAGTCAAGATAGAAGCTCCATTTCAACAATGGGGTCTAGATTTTATTGAAGAAATCCATCCACACTCTAGTGCACAACATAAATGGATTCTAACCACCACATATTATTTCACTAAATGGGTAGAGGCCATTTCGATACCAAATGATATAGATTCAATGGTGATAAATTTCTTAGAAGAAAACATTTTATCAAGATTCGGCTGTTCCCAGAAGATAGTCACGGATAATGCCGAAGCTTTCAAATCCATGGAAATGGTGAGTTTTTTTCAAAAGTACAACATCTTACTAGGGAATTCCACAACCTACTATCCTTAGGGAAATGGATTACCCGAGTCATTGAATAAGATCCTAATCACTACAATAAAAAAGGTGTTGACTGAAAAGAAGAAAGCCTGGCATGTTCATTTGAATTATGCTTTGTGGGAAAATCGCATCAGCACTAAGAAATCGATCAGAATGTCTCCTTTCCAAATGGTATATGGCACTAATGTGGTTCTCCCCATAAATATCACTCTTCCCATGATGAATCTTTGGCAAGATGCGAAGGAAGAGCCAAATGATGTTACTAGAAGAATAAACCAGTTAGTTGAAGTCCAACAAAATAGGGCTGAGGTGGATGGGAAACTTCATAGATATCAAGATAATATGAAATCCATGTTTGATAAAAAATTTAAAGATAGGGAATTCCTTCCTGAAGACCTAGTGTTGAAATGGGATGCTAGGAAAGAAGACGCTGGAAAGCATGGCAAATTTGATCACATCTGGTGTGGGCCTTTAAGGGTCGTAGCTTTCCAGGGAAAGAATTCATTCCTATTAGAAAACCTCGATGGGAAAATCCTTAACACCCCTATCAATGGGCACTACCTGAATCACTTCATGCAATAATTAGATCCCAAATCACCAATGTATATATCGGTTTGATTTTCTTATTTTGATTTATAGTTTTTCGCTTCTTTGGTAAGTTTTTACTTTTACTACAGATAAGACCAGTTTTGTTGATTTCATAAAAAACAGAAATATAAAAACAAGTAACACATACTTTTCCTTTTATTCTAAGGTTGTTGGCACAGGGGCAGACCCATGGTTCAACACTTCAACAACGCACCAACAAAACCCTAACTACCTCCCCTTTCGGAAACACCTGTGAAGTAGATGAAGTATCACCCGAGGTAGAGTCAGAGGTGGTTGCAGGACTCAAATGTCTGCAACTTAGATGGGACACAGATCTGTGATTACATCACTCTAACAAAGAAATTAGAAGTTAGCATTCATTAGTATTTAACCCTTATTCACATCGTAGATCCAAACCCTAATTACAGAACAATGCAGTATTCAACCAGATCTAACACATGTAAGCATGTAGCACATGGAAAGAGATTAGATCTAGAATTTATACACATCACTTAAGAGCTAAGCTATCATACTAGATTCATCTAAACATTCATTACTGCACTTAAGCTTAAATTGTATACACAAGACATTAACCATAATGCACAAAGAAACTATAACACGGGATATACGTGGTTCACCCCAGTGTGGGGCTACATCCACCAACTCTTTTCTTCTTTATTATCTTCTGTCGAGCTTCTTACAGGCACAGAGCACCAAAACCTTACTCCGTAGAGGATAGGAGATCTGTGCGCACCTCACCAGATCCTCCTTCACCAAGTTAGATCACAACACACAACCTCCTTACACAGTCTATACACAAAGTATGACCCACATTTAGCTTTACAGCCTCAACATACACTAAGCACAAAGCCTCTTACAATTACTTGCACTTAGCACAATAATTAGCACCTAGAATCACACCCTTAGCACCGCCTACTTACATCGCCTAGATTTATATTTATACATTACAAAACGGCCTAAAAAGTGGGTAAACCCATGGGACGACATCCCCATACCCGTTACATAAAATCTAATCCCAAATATGCCCTAAAAAGGGGTCTAGATCTCGCGATCTCCACTTTGACTTGCGCTCCACCTTTGAACAGCCCGTCGAAGTCCCAAAATAGGTCAAACATGACCAAGGATCTCAAAAACTTGGTCAAGGGCCAATAGGTCCCCAACACTCACCTGTGACTTGTCTTGAGTCACTCTGCTCTGGGTAACTTTTCCTCCAATGCCTCGATATTGGCTCGAGATGCTTCGAACTGCTGCTTCACCAAGGCCTCTTGCTCGACGAACTCTTGAATAAATTCCTTTTTCACAGGTCCCTTTAATCTCTACTCCTTGGCCTTAAATATCCTCAAAAAGTAGGCAACCTGCATCCTGGACTGGCTGGAGCTTCTGAGTCATTTCCATGACTTTGCTTTGTAGGGCATGGACCTGTTGTTAAGTTGTGCGCTATTCTTGGGATATTTTCATTCACCCGACTGCTGACAAGGGATTCAAATGTGCTTGTACTGTTGATGCTTGTTTATTTTATTCCTGGAGCTGTGACTCCAGTGTCTTTAGTTCAGGGTCCTCATTAAGGCATTCATAATTATGCGCACTATGACTACTAAGTTGTTTACATTCCAATGCTAATGCCTTGATTCTCTAGACTGGGCTTTAGGCAGTTTCTTCTCGCTGGTATCACACTTCCTGCAGAGTGCTTGGTACTTCTTGTAACTCCAATTCAACTATTCTCTGTTGAAGTTGCTAGATGGATGCAGCAATCTTCACTACTTGACTCTCCACTGGGTCTTCTTCTATCTATTCCAAGCGAAGTGCTTTTTAGACTACTTCTTTAACTCCATATTGCTTCGTGAGAAATTGTTATTTATCTTTATGGATCTACACTTTATCCTCTTCGAACTTGATTTGGAGGTCATCCTTCTCTTATTGTGCAACTCGATGTTGTTCTATGAATTCCTCTTGTGATTTCTTCAGGGCCACTGTGGCCTGTTCTTTTTCTTCCTGCATGTGACGAAGGTGAGCTTTGGTTGCATCAACTATTCTTTGAATTTGGGAAGGCTCATCTCCCAACTTTGTTTCATCTGATGGCGGGGGCATAGTGGACACTGCGCAGCAGGAGTGAAGGGCTTGTTGTAATCCTCTCAGTTCTGCTTCAATTCTTTCATACATGGCTTCTTGTTTGGATTAGGTTTTCTGCAAAATATCTTCAAAGGCATCTGATATAGCTGCGATGATGAATTTGAAGTCATCGATCGTGAGTACAGTCTGCAGCTTCGACTTACTAGCTTTGGAATTCTTTCATGATGTAGGTTTCATGGGGGAAACCTTTCTTTTCTTGGATGTCTCTGTGTCATCAGGGGGATTCTGCGACAGTGTTACTTCACCTTGCTTATGTTTATATTCTTCCCCATTTTCATCTTCTTTGTCTACTTTGTCACCACCTCATCTGCTAGGTGAATTTGATGTATTTTCTTCTGATGTGTTGCGTATTTCCTGTACATATTCCTTATAATTCTTCCTGCTACTACTAGGTGCATCATACTCTTTACGAGTAACCACCAAATTTATAATGAGGTTGGGATCAGACAGTTCTGCCTAGTCGACTGGTATAAGGAACTCTACAGGCCATTCCTTAGTGATTTCTTCCAGGTTCTCCTATGTGATCTTGTAGTAGGACTGAAGCTCTTATTTACTTTCATCTGTGTGCACAGTGATATAAATAAAATGCCTATCTGCGCGGAACTTCATAAGGTGTTTGAACCTGTCCAGGGTTTTTGACATCATACAAGGGAAAGACTCAATAGCCCTCTTCAGTTGTAGGTAGTAGGTATGCAATACTGCGTTCGACTACCATTGTTTCCCCATATTTCTCAAATACCAGAGCATGGTGAACTTCACAGCTAGTGGCTCGAATGACTCAATGTCAAGGAAGGTCGCACCTTCCGGCATCTCCCCAGTAGTGAATGCGATGAGGATTAGTAGCCAACTAAAATGGAACTCATAGCCCTAATCCCGAGCTTCGTGAAAATCCAGTTCGAACTGATTGAACAGGTAAATGGCCCAATTCATCTGTAGTCCATCAATGCATTTTCCTGCGAGGTCAATGACAAACCCTGTGACCTACATGGGTCTATTCTTTCGGACTATATTACCAACAATCAATTGGAAAGAAAGGCACACTGCACCATTTTGAATGGAGGATACCTTGTAGCCTCATGTCGCCTTCTCTACATCATCGTAGGTGTCTTTGATCTTCTGTTCCAAGGCATGATCTGCAACCTTTCCTAGATAAAAGCCTTGCAGGTCTGATCCTTACATGCTTATTTTGATGATCCTATGGATCAGCTCCAGATTGACAATGATGCGTCTGTCTAGCCATAGATACCCACCATGGAAGCATGACAACAGGAGTTTAACGAATGCGTTAACCTCCTTATGCCTTCCAAAATGTGGTATCTTCATCATGTTCAAGACAATGGACCTCGAGATGTTCATAGTCCACGGTTGGGGGATGATCTTTGACTTCTTCCCCTTGGTCTTGGTCAAGCATTTGTGAGGTGATAGCATGAAATAGATCTTGCGGTCTCCTAGGTTATAGTCACTGATCTTCAAGGTTGAAATCCTCTCCAACTGTGGTCTGACTGATTGTATTCCCTTCAGAAGGTTGTTGTGGGTGGGAAATCCCTCCTACGGACTAGCACTAAGGGTTTTATCATGCATGCAGAAATGACCTAAAGATTCTTACTTTTTACCATCATCCCATGCTTAAACCCCCATTAGTCATATGTAAATACAAGACTCAAGAGATTAAGTTGATGTACCTTATTTTTTGTGTTTGATGTCGATCCCTTTTCACGCTTGGTCGTTCTTTGAATGCAACTCTCCTCCCAATGTTCACCTGCATTCACTAAAGACAAACAAATAACTCCACATGCATTTGATCTATGAACTAATGGGTTAGAGATTTAATCAATCATACAATCAGTATTCCAATAATGACAATCTCATATGGCAGGACGACAAAAGCAATTCTTTTATTAACTTCATAATGATACCTTACAATGATAAAGTCGGCTACTGCTGCTCGATCCTGGTCCTAGGCTCTTCTTCCACTATATTCCAACTGCTTTTCTCTATACTTCTCTTTGCACAAGGATGGCTAAAGTTTGGAACAAAGGGAATGCTCAATCGGGTATAGTTTCTTTACTATGATTCTCCTCCTTTCAAATGGGACCCCTAACCCTTATTTTATAGGCTAGAAGAAGCTAGGTATTTGGTCGAGTGACCGGCCATGCATGGCTGAAAGGTTTAGTTAACTTACCCAAAGTTGTGTGTTCCATCAACAACTTTCCTTTTTCCGTTCTTTTGTAGGTACACGTGGGCTGTCTTGGGTCAGCTAGCATGTACACGTGTGCAGTAATGGAGCAGGGCACGTGGGTCTTTATAAAAGGGGTTTTTAAGAAGAGATGTTCAACAGTGTTTTGGAAAAGAAGGAATCTGAGATGGCCCGATGCCAGGTAAGCATGTCTGGTGAAAATTAGGGTTATAACAGATGCCCCCTAATGTGTGAGGTGAAAAGAGCATCTGATGGCCGAAAAACATTAACAATCTTCATCGATCTGTCGAACAAGTGAGCCCAGGGACCAGAAATCGGGAGGTTCTGTCTGCAAAATAAAAGTTGTCTCACCGAGGTGGGCATACCCATGATTAGGATAAAATAAAATCATGGCTACCAATCAAATACAATATAGATCCATGTCATATAACTATATAAAGTGTAGCCATGAACAATACACAACATAGCTACATCTCAAAATCAAAAATATATACATGTAGAGTATCCATCTTCTAGAAGCTGATAAGGCCTGATGGCTACAGATGAGGTCTTCAAAGCTCGAGCAACAACTTCAAAATATTCAAAACTTGGGTAGGAGTGTAATATGATTTCACGACTTCACTACCCAGAGGTCTTCGATGACTCGTCGGTCATGGACTAGAGAATCTTGATGATCAGACTGAAGGCTTCATTGATTTCGAACAAAGACTTGATTGGATGTTCAGGATGGCCGGGCATGAGGGCAAGAGACAAAATGCAGAGGGGCTAACTTAGGCTTGGTAAAAACTTCCCTTGGACAATAGCAAGACAAATTATGAGACTCAGGTAGCATGGCATTAACATAAGTTTACGAGGCAGGAGGCAATGTAAACTCTCCATATGTTTGGAAAAATAACCAAACGGAGGAGAAAACAACTCTATGTAGCGAGAACAACTTCCTAAGGTCATATTAAATCCCAGGGTTGGATGAAAAAATGGACCAATGTGATTTATCCAAGGGCGACTCATTGTGCTTCCAATAAAAAGAAAATACTTTTCCCTTCCTCTTTTTGGGGTATATTTGTTTTTTTTTGTCTTTTTCAAGAATTTTGTAAAAAGAATAAAAGAATGCTATGTTACAAAGGAGGGATGAGTGTTGCAAACACACAAGTTCGAGGCGCAAGGATAAGACTGATGTTCAAAGTAAGGACACTCGGGAAAAATCCTCCAGGGGCCAAAGGTGTCAAGACGCAGAGGCAAAGTGCTACAGGGCTTGCGTATAAGGCATTCTTTAGATGGTTCAGTTGAGAGAAACATGGAGCCGACATTAGACCAAAGACGCAGGTATGCAAACTCGGTTAACAAAACACATAACGGTAATGTCCTTCGATGTAATTTTAACGAGCCCAGAGAAGGTAGGCTCGACAGTTTTTCATATTTAGAGTGTCTGAAAAACGTAAAAGGAGACTCCACTGGGGTACCTTTTTCGAAGGTAGTCTAGTCGATTCGAAAAAGGGGTAAATTAGCACCAAAAATACGTCTATTCAAAAACCATTTTAACGAGTGTGATAAAGACAAGATCACTCGGCCATTTTTTCATTTTTAAGGAGTCTGAAAAAATCTTAACTATGGACTCCGTCAGGAATTTTCTTCTGGACCATTTTAACGAGTGTGAAAGAATAAGGTCACTCGGTGATCTTTTCAATTTTAGAGAGTCTGAAAAGAGCTTAACTATGGACTCTGTAGGGGTTCCTTTTTCATACATTTAGTCCCTCAGGCCCGAAAAAGGGTTAAAATGATACCTGGGGGTACTCTTCTAGAGAACTAAAGTTCCTTAGAGTATACCTTTGTTCGTACAGTTGACCGTCTGGACTGAAAAATGGGTAAAATACCGTCAGATAGACGTGACTTAAAATTTCAGTTTAATGAGCATGAAAGGCCACAAGATATCTCGACAATATTTTCATGTTTAGAGGGTCTGAAAAGGGCTTAAAAGAAGACCCGTTTAAGGAACGTTCTTCTGGACCAATTTAATGAATGTGAAGAAACAAGGTCACTCGACAATCTTTTCATCTTTATGGAGTCTGAAAAGGGCTTAAAGAAGACTCCAAGGGGGCTACAACTCATGTATGAAACTAGTTTAGGTAGAGCCCAATACTAGGCTCAGACCAGGAGTCTCTTTGATAGTCAACTTGGGAAGTCTCTCAAAAGGGAAGAAAACACAAACCACAGTGTAAGTCCTCCCGCGGTATAGAAACCCTAGTCATTACTTCAAGGATAGCCTTATATGAAGGAAATTCAAAATATGAGAAATCACATAAATGAGGGTCGGCAGTCCCAACAGGTGAAGTAAACTGACCATACTCCATATGATGATGAAGGTTCTGGACAAGACTGAAAGAGTCTATCAACGAAGAGTCACGATCACGAGGGCTTGAGGATCTACAAACAATGAGATCAGACTCGGAAGGATACTCAAGCCTAGTTGGACCAAGAGGGGGAATCAAGGGATCCCATGCCCCCATTGGATACATCGATGGATCAATTGCTGATTCCAAGTCTTGAGAAGGAAAACATGATTCCACAGGCTCCTTCTCAAAAGAAATTGAACACCGAGGATAAGACGCCACATAATTAACCCATGGTGGGGTGGAGTCTACATGAACGCTAGGAACATATAAAGGGGTAGTCTAAAATAATGTCGAATCAGGATGGTGATTATCAGATGCCAGCTGGTTGATAGTGAAAATTCTTCCATTGTGAGGGAAATGCATCACCCGGAAGAGAGTAGATACCACAACGTTCATAGCATATACATAATCATGCCCAAGAAGCAATTGAAATCTAATGGGCCTTACACCACTATAACATCAACAAGGATAGTCTTCCCACCTAATGAGATAGGCAATTGAGAGAGAATCCCCAAATATTCACTAGCATGTCTGTCAATATCCAAAAGCTCATGCGAAGCAGACACAAGTTTTGGAGATCCCAAGACTTTCCAAACCAAGGAGGATAAAATACTTGCAGAGGCTCCCTCATCCACAATACATCGATAAATGTTTGTTGAATTAACTTCAACCCTTATTTGAAAAGGTGCGGTAGAAGGAAGATGAGGCTCAACAAGGTCATTCCAATCAAAAGAAACCATCCTAGGGCTTGGAGGGGGTGTGCTCAGAACGAGCGGAATGCCCCCTTGTTCTGAAAGTATTGAACCAGAAATGATAAAAACATAGTCGGTAGACACGTCACTCCCCAAAAGAAGAGTGGGATCATCCGATGACTGCATCGGCATGACCACTTTCACAACCAATGGTTGAATAGGCTGTGGGACTACATGGTCTAAAGACACCTCACCCCGCAAAACAGGAGTGGGATCAGCTGTTGACTGCATTGGCATGACTACTTTCGTAACCAATGGATGAATAGGCTGTGAGACTACATGGTCTAAAGGCACCTCACCCCCCAAAAGAGGAGTGGGATCAACCGACGACTGCATTGACATGACCACTTTCTCAGCCAATGGTTGAATAGGCTGAGATACTACATGGTCTAAAGTCACCTCACCACTCAAACGAGGAGTGGGATCATCCAATGACTGCATCAACATGATCACTTTCTCAACCAATGGTTGAATAGGTTGAGAGACTACAAGGTCTAAAGGCACCTCACCCCTCAAAAGAGGAGTGGGATCAACCAATGAATGCATCGACATGATCACTTTCTCAACCAATGGTTGAATAGGCTGAGAGACTACAAGGTCTAAAGGCACCTCTCCCTCAAAAGAGGAGTGGGATCAGTCGATGACTGCATCAACGTGACCACTTTTTCAACCAATGGCTGAATATACTATGAAGAAACCTTAGCAGACTCATAATTAGAAGAGCTTGTAGACAACGACCAAAATCTTTGTACCTCTGTAATGCCAGGGCACAAATGAGTAAGGTGATCTCCCTTGCAAATATTACAAGGGAATTTAGGCTTACGTCCTATCTGTATAGGTTTCTCAATAGAATTAATACCCCTGACATGACTAGCATTGGTTGGTTGCACATCTCCAACATGACTTGCATAGGTTAGTGATGGGTCGATAACATGACTTGTAGAGGCTACAGACCTATTACCAGTATGACTAGCAGTGATTGAACTTTTTCCCCTAGCATGACTTGCAGAGGGTGGGTGTGTGCCCCTAGTGTAACTTGCAGAGGATGGGTGCTGGTCTTCAATGTGACTTGTAGAGGTTGTCGACCTATCTCCAACATGACTCACAGAGGTTGGTGATTTCTTCTTCCTATTCTTCCTCTTTCTATTTCGTTTAGACTTCCGGTTACTAGTAATTGTACTTTCACCAGAGGCGGGAGAAGGAGGAGGAGAAGACTTTGTCGACGAAGAAACATCAACAGGGTGCCCATGACATAAATTTCTTAACTGAGAAGCCTCAAGAGCATTCGAGACATTTGGAATGGTACCCAACCAAACCGGTAATCCCACATTCAACCCAGGAATGTACAAAGTGGCCATCAAAGGGACACCAACGTTTCCGAATAAGGGAAAAGAAAAATAATCCCCTTGAGAAGGGATTCCTTGGTTGGTATGATCAAGAAAATTAGCCATGAATATCCTATGCACAGGTTCTCCCCTTGCGGGATCGTTCAAGTCCGTAAAAGTCTCATGAACTGACTCTGGCAAACCAGTGGTATAAAAACAACGCCTATAAAGAGGCGGCTCCACGTTTCTAAGCGGAAGACCAAAAAGACCTCACGATCGACAGAGTGGGCGGTCTACCACCCTAGGTCAGAGACCCAAATCCATCACTGACTAACTCACTATGGAAAACTAGGGAGCATAGAGAACACACTAAAAGTTCCTAAAGGCAAATCAAGCAAACGCCTAACTAGTTGGAAGAACAGTGACACCAACCAACACTAGAGAAACTTACCAGTGCAAGTGCAACTTGAAAACAAAATCACCCTCTAGGTATACTCTGCAAAGCATGGACTGATGTTTGTCCTAGGTACCACGGTATACCGCCGAAGTCACCTGTTTAAGTCCCTAGAATAAAGGCAACTAAGTTTCCAGCTCATGAACAGTCACCAGGCAGGTACAGTGGGCATTCAGGTAGACCACAATGAGTAGGGTATATAGCCTAAAACATGTCAAGGGTATCGAAAGAAAGTGTTCCAAAATACAACGAGGACCTCAAACGGATTCGAGACCCACGAATATTTGTGGCAAATGCAATCGACGGAATCCCAAGACAATCCCTCTATATGTGTTCTCCACTACGATTGGTTCGGCTTTAGAGGGGTTATCTCCGCTACCTTTCCGCACACGACCTCGTGTTTATCCCCTGTGTTAGAGGGGGGTCCAGATAACTTTCATGATACTAGAATTCTACACTCCTTAGCACAGACTTGTATGTTTGTTTTATAGCCTTGAAGAGTTTCCTCTCCAACCTAAATCAAGGCTCTAGCCTAATCTAGTTGATGGACCCTACAAACCTAAGTCTAGTAAATTTTAATTAGAGTTCTTTTTACTGGCTTGATTTACTCAAAAGGGTACGGTAGTGCAACTGATGGTGTTAAGACTCTTGTGAAAAATGATGAAACTTATATGATCACTGACAAAGAATGATTATAATTTTTTTTTTTTTTTTTTGAAATGCTTCTAAGATGAGAAGAAAACACAACACGATGCTAATTTCTTTTCTTTTTCAAATAACAATGCAAATAAAATTCTAGGAAAGAAAGAGATCTAACAAACTATGTTTTTTTTATATATATTTTCTTCCAATCAAAGCAAAAATAACAAAATATTCTAAAAGAAACTGATGAATGCATTTTTCTTAAAATTTCAAGCTAAAAATAAGTTGAAAAATCTAGGACACATAAGAAATCTTTCAATGAAAAAGCAAGCTATGATGGAATCAAACCTAGGCTAAAACTGCTCTGACAAAGACCAAGAACCCTGAGAGGTATAACTCTTGACAAGGAAAAGATGACTGCCTCTCTTTAAACCAAACAAATTTCTCAACAGGCATGATGCTGATAGTTCAACAACCAGCATGTGCATGCGAGCTGTGTAAGGTCAAAGTGCGTGTACACGCATGCAGGCCGTGTGTACCTCTGCAACTCTTCAAAAAATGGAATGACAAGCAATCAAGGGCTGGAAAATACTATTGGTATTGAGAACCATAATCTCTTGAAGACTCAGAAACTTTGACAGAAAAAGAAAACAATTGGAGGAAAAATTTATAGAACAAAACCAATTTGAGGTGAAACCTAAGCTACAAAACTACAAAAAACAGATACTAGAATGAGTTCCATAAAACCCCCGAGAAGGATTACTTCTGACAGGGGAGAGGATGACTGCCTCTCTAAAAGAAATTTTCTGAAATCATACACACGACTGACACTTCCTCAGCTAGCGTGTACACGCGGGCTGTGTGAGGGTAGGGCGCGGGTACATGCGTGCAGACCTTATACAGGCCGCGTGTGCCTTTGTGGGTCTAAAAAAAAAGATGCAGTCAAGCAAATAAATAGAGATAACTGGTATGGAAGACCAAAACCTCTGTTAGCTCAGACTTTTGCAGAAACTTTAAAAACAAGTAATGAAACCAATTTTTAAAAAATACCCAAAAAACAAAATATTCCCAGAAACCCTAGAGATCCCCAGTATGGTTGCCAATTCTGTTGTGGGTGGGAAATCCCTCCTATGGACTAGCACTAAGGGTTTTATCATGCATGAATAAATGACCTAAAGATTCTTACTTTTTACCATCATCCCATGCCTAAACCCCCATTAGTCATATGTAAATACAAGCCTCAAGA
This sequence comes from Picea sitchensis, assembly GCA_010110895.2. Classification (NCBI taxonomy): domain Eukaryota; kingdom Viridiplantae; phylum Streptophyta; class Pinopsida; order Pinales; family Pinaceae; genus Picea; species Picea sitchensis. Next base: position 233,159 of record SNQJ01S0003308.1, on the reverse strand, counting down.
GATTAAGTTGATGCACCTTATTTTTCATGTTTGATGTCGATCCCTTTTCGTGCTTGGTCATTCTTTGACTACAAATCTCCTCCCAATGCTAACCTGTATTCATTAAAGAAAAACAAACAACTCCACATGCATTTGATCTATGAACTAATGGGTTAGAGATTTAATCAATCATACAATCAATATGCCAATAATGACAATCTCATATGGCGGGACGGGAAAATAAATTCTTTTATTAACTTCAAAATGATACCTTATAATGATAAAGTCGGCTACTGCTCCTCGATCCTGGTCCTGGTATCTTCTTCCACTGTATTCCAATTTATTTTCTCTATACTTATCTTTGCACAAGGATGGCTAAAGGTTGGGACAAAGGGAATGCTCAATCGGGTATAGTTTCTTTACTATGATTCTCCTCCTTTCAAATGGGACCCCTAACCCTTATTTTATAGGCTAGAAGAAGCTAGGTATTTGGTCGAGTGACCAGCCATGCATGGCTGAAAGGTTTAGTTAACTTACCCAAAGCTGTGTGTTTTGTCAGCAACTTTCCTTTTTCCGTTCTTTTGTAGGTACACGCGGGTTGTCTTGGGTCAGCTAGCATGTACACGCGTGTAGTAATGGAGTAGGGTGCGTGGGTCTTTATAAAATGGGTTTTTAAGAAGAGGTGTTTAGCAGTGTTTTGGCAAAGAAGGAATCTGAGATGGCCTGATGCCAGGTAAGCATGTCTAGTGAAAATTAGGGTTATAATAAAGGTACACAATGATGACTGTGTAGTCAAAGTCCCTCGGGACACTATCACGACTCACCACACCATCCAGGGGTGGGATGCAGTTGGGCAGGATGGATGGGATTAGATTCACATTCTCCAAGTCATCACGATCCTTGGTTCTTTTCTCGGTTGCACTAGGGCTGGTCTAGATCCGTGAGAAGTCGACAGGGATGTTTGCACTCCTCTCGTTGATGAGGCTTGGATGCTTGTAGACATCACCTTATCGGCCATGAGGTCTATTAGAATCTCTTCGACATATTTTTCTGCTACGATAATTTCATCCGACATGCACACTCGAGATCTGATATCTTAGGTCGATGAACAATACTCAATGTAACAGAATAGATGGTGAGGTCTCAATGATCACTGCGTGAAATCAACTAGTTCTCTGTGGGGTCAGATAATCACAATTGGTAAAAAGTGTTCTTGGTGCAACACTCGATGTGATAAATAGATATTATCATAATAGACTCTTCCAACGGGAAGGAGCGCTTCAATCAATGTAGTTCCATCCATTATGGCACAGTCCCAATGGTCCAAGGGAGAACGTTCCAGTAATAATTGTGTTTCTATCCGTTCTGGAGCATCGTTCTAATGATCATAATGCCTCCAATGGTCATATTTCTTCGTCGTGGCGAAGTGTCAATATTCGTTGTACTGATATTCCAGCGGATTTCAAGTTTTGGAAACCTTCCTTCTGTGAAGTCTTCCCTGGAACTTCTTGCAATTTTTCTAACTTTGCTCTCTTCTTACTGAGTTTTCTGGCCTTCTTTCCTGTGATCTGAATCATTGTTTTCCTCTTTCCATTATCATTCTTATCTCCTCTTGGCATGATAACCTCGCATTGTGGAGGGTATTTCATAGGGTTCAAGGTTAATACATCTTCTCTTTCTAGGGTAGGTTCTCTACTCTCCTCTACATACATGTGTCTCCAATATTCCCGTGTCCTTTCAACTTCGACATCCATATCTTTGGTCTTTAGTAGCTTCGATTAGTTCTCTTGTTCTTCCAGTAAGTGCACTATCCTCCTAGCCATGAAATATCTTAGTTCTTTCTTTTTCTATTCTATATCCTCCTCTTCTTTTTTCCTTCGTATTAGATCTTTCTCAATCTAGGTTTTTCCAAGAAAGATAGCAAATGGGGCGTTGTTCTCAACAAATTTAACAATATCAAATTCTTCTTTTGTCGAAGTGCCATGAGCACTCATATATGTATCATGGGTAAGTCTTCCACATAGGGTTATCAACTTTCCTCTAAATAATCCTATTCCTCTTAATGAAGGAACCATAGTAGGCTTTCCAAAAATTTCCCAAGTTATTTTTGTCATGGTATTCACCTGTGTTTCCTCATCTAGAACACAGTCTATGTCGAAGTCTCCTATTCTTGTTTCTATGTACTCTTTCTCTTTTAAGACCTCTGATAAGTTGATATCTCTGTGATCGTTTAGGGTTTCTTTCATCTGTATTAATACAATCTCTGATTCTTTCTGGGGTTCTATCATATTCTTAGTTTCTTGGCTTGTATCATAGTTTCCTTGTCTCATATTCATCTTTTCAACTTTTGCAATCATTCTAGGGCAATCCAAAACTTCATGGTCCATATATTTACAACAAAGACAACTAGGACATCTACCAGGGAATTCCTTAGCAATATGTTCCGGTCTTTTGCAACTATAGAAAAGAGTTGATCCTCTCTTTCTTTTAAATGATCCCCAACCTTTCATGTACTGCGCACTGGGATCACAGTAACTAACCTGCAAAAAATTGTTTCTAGGATCCTGCATCCATTTGTTAGTCCAAAAATTCTTTCTATGCATAGGGATAACATACTTTTCATTAGTTCTATTAGATCCATTCATATCAAATATTCTTTCTTCTAGTTTTACCCTAGTTTTCAGACTAGGACAAAATTTATCAAACATACCTAGATTCATTCTTTCGAAACAAAATTTTTCACTTAGCTTACCTTTCTTAGAGAAAAAAGATTCAAGATATTACCTCTTTTATTTAGATCAGAATTCTCTTCTTAGCATAGATATTTGCAAGTCAAGTAGAATACTGCGCACTAAAGTAGCAGATCTATGCACAAAGATTTATTTTCTTCAATTCCCAGCAATCATAGTTTCAGGTCCCGACAGTAGAACCATTTGTTGGCACAGAGGCAGACCCAGGGTTCAATGCTTCAACAATGCACCAACAAAACCCTAACTACCGACCCTTTCGGCAACACCTGCAAAGCAGATGAAGTCTCACCCGAGGTAGAGTCATGGGTGGTTGCAGGAATCAAATGTATGCAACCTAGCTAGGACATATATTTGTGATTACACCACTCTAACAAAGCACTTAGCAGTTATCATTCATCATTATTTAACTCTTATTCACATTGCATATCCAAACCCTAATTACAAAATAATGCAGTATTCAACCAGATCTAACACATCTAAGCACTTAGCACATGGAAAGAGATCAGATCTATCATTTATTCACATTTCTTAAGAACTAATCTATCATACTAGATTCATGTAAACATTCATTACTACACTTAAGCTTAAATTGTATACACAAGACATTAACCAGAATGCACAAAGAAACCATAAAAAATGATATATGTGGTTTACCCTAGTGCGGGGCTACATCCACCAAATCTTATCTTCTTTATTATCTTCTGTCGATCTTCTTACAGGCACAGAGCATCAAAACCTTACTCTGTAGAGGACAGGAGATCTGTGCGCACTTCGCTAGATCCTCCTTCCCCGAGTTAGATCACATCACACAACATCCTTACACAGTCTGTACACAAAGATCTACATATGACCCACACTTAGATTTATAGCCTCAACATACACTAAGCACAAAGCCTCTTATAATTACTTGCACTTAGCACAATACTTAGCACCTAGCATCACACCCTTAGCACCGCCTACTTACACCGCATAGCTTTATATTTATACATTACAAAAAGGCCTAAACATGGGTAAAACCATGGGCCAACATCCCCATACTCGTTACATAAACCCTAATCCAAAAGATGCCCTAAAAAAGGGTTGATATCCCGTGATATCTGCTTTGACTTGTGCTCCGCCTTCGACTAGCCTATCGAAGTCCAAAAATAGGTCAAACATGACCAAGGATATCCAAAACTTGGTCAAGGGCCAACAAAGGTTCTGACATTTCTCATTTTTATTTTCAGATATAACACTTACCGATAGTCAAGGGATAAAGATGTATCAGAAACTGACAATCGTGTTTCATAAGAATTAGTTTTCTCACGAAATAGGTGATCGATTAATAATGGTTTTTGCTTTAGAATACAAATGAAATCCAAGATATGAAATTATATGATCATTGTTGCTCAAACCAAGATGCTAAAATAATTTTTATAAATTCTAAATAAGGTTGTACTCACATCAAAATGGTCACCTGATCAAAGATTATAAAATATCCAAAATTATGAGTCTCTGAATCAAATGAAAATAATACAAAATAAAAAAGAAAAGAAAATAAGAATAGAAGAAGCTCGCTAATCAAGAAGTAAGTTTGAGTGGAAATAAGACCCCTTTCAAAATATTTGACTTTCATTCTATTCCCATCTATCATATCTGAAAGCTTTTATTCTATCTTGATTTTTCACTACCCGACCTTAAATCTCCACAGAAAGATAGAGTTCGCCTTGACTCGGGAAGCCTAAAAAAATAGACCTTCAAAATGAGAGTAGGCGAAATTTTTATGGTTCCTTTGTTTTTAACTGAGAGAAAGTATGTCTAGGCTAATCCCGACTACTTTATCCCTTCTATTATATTTTAAACTGATTTTTTTCACTCAATGAAAGTACCTGGAAATTAAAAGCTCCCCATGATAACTTCCTTGTAGGCAAAGATGTTTTGAAGGTTAGGAGAGGATTAACCCAGAGTAAATCAAAGTGAGTTGACAGACCTTTGCTACTAAATTATAAACATATATCATCCCTTGTATGATATATACAAATTGATTTCCCCCACTTCAAAAATATTAAAAAAATAAGACGGATGGTGAAAGGAAATTCATATCTGATTTCCCCTAAGACAAATGGTGAAAGGAAATTCAAAATTCGATTGCCACCATTTCGTCCAAAAGATATGATGAAAGGAAATTCATTTAAATGATTTCCCTCATCTCAGCAAAGGGAAAATTGAAGTAGTGAAAGGAAATTCAATGGGAAATGTAGATAACTTCACCGGGGTACTGGATAGGCTCGCTGGTAGTGAAGCAATGTCTATGATATGTGCAAGGTTGTTATACATGTATATAATGTGATCTGGTAGCTAGTTCTCTTTTTGACAAAGATTTACACTCTAATCTGACAAGGGATCCCCTAATTAAATTTCTAAAATTTACCTTTCCTTGATGCGAACAAAATCAACCAGAGTCTGATAAATTGATTAAAGTTGTCTTAACTATCTTAAACTAACCCGAAATCCGTTTCAGGAAAAAGAAAGCTATTAATAGCCTAAGCTTGAGATTGATGAACGATCAAGTTTTTGAAAGTTTTCTGAGATGTAGCTGAAGTCTAATATCCTTCTGTATGATTTATCAAAGGTGTTTCCCAGAAACCCAATGATGACTCCATTAACCCAATAAAGGCAGTTAGTCTACTATTCTTCCACACCTCGTAGGGAGACGCGATCCCTAGATGGAGCCTATGTTGGAACACTTTTAAAATTATAAGCCTAAATATTTATCCTATCCTTTCACTTTATCTTAGAAGTCATTTTCCAAAAGATAAATCTTTCCGCTTTTAAGCCTTAAGGAATGCACAAGGTCCATCGTCGATTTATTTCTCCCATTGATCAAACGTTTCCCCTTTTCCCAAATGTTTTGGAGCCTCCTGGTTGTTATAAAGGTCAAGACTCTAGAGACTGCTTCAGAGTTTTGGGTTTCAGAGTTTCACACTTGAGGAGTTTCATCATGTAGCAACTCCAAAGTCCCGACATCCGAAAAGTGTTTGAGATCATAGTCACAATAAATGTGTACCCCTCTAGGATTTGACACGTCGTTACTGGTAGTGGCCTGTTGAAACAATAATAAAGTTAATTTTGCCGATACATGAATGATAAATACCTAAAATCTAAAATTCAATTAAAATTTAAATAATAGCTTCGCTCATCTGAAGTTCGAATATTCGTCATCTATCATATTCCAAATTCACGAAGCCCGAACTCCCGAAATGCTTAAGCGTTAAGCAAGGTTAATTAAAGATTAAAATAAATTAGTGAATAATTAATCCCTACACAATTTCGTGTTTTGGAGATCATATCTCTATCTATTATCATATATCCCGAGTTCCGAAAGCCTGAAAAGAATTAAGGTTAAACATGATTAGTTAATGGGTTAAACACTATTATCTCGTGTTAATTTTTCATGGAATCATAGTTTGGGTAAATTCAAATTTCATCTATGCAACCTCCCAATCGTGAACCACCAAAAATTTATGGAATTAATAATCGATCTACAGAAATCATTTCAAATAAGTTCTTTGACCACCGCCTAAATATTTTCATTAAGTAAAGAGAATGCACCGTCAGTAAATTATTTGTAACTCAACTCATTTAGGGGAAAAGGATATTGAAGTTTGAATTTGATTTGCGTTTTCAAGGAAAAGTAAGTTTGATAAAGATAAGAAGTTTGTGCATTTCCTATAAGAGGTAACAAAGTTCTAAACTCGTGATATCATGGATCCACGAAAAATATCTAAAGAGTGTGGTGAAAGCTTAAAACCAAACACAAACATCTTCTTAGACACGTCACCCAGAACCATAGATACTGTGAAAACCTAGACGTAGGTATTCGATATTCTACAATACGAATTGATCAACTTCCCAGATGATTTAGGCGACGAGGCAACTAAAACCCATGCTACGAGATACAAATATGTTGCTCAATAACAGAAGCATAAAATAGCAACACGACCTAGGCTCATGCCTTATAATGATATGATTGGTTGGGCGCTGGAGAATGTCGACCTCTCGACTAGTAGTATCTGCAATTTGCAAAAGGTTGCGGTTGGGTCATTCCGACCAGAGCATTACTAGGTAATGTAGAAATTATCTCCAGTTCCCAATTACGTTTATAATCTTTCTTTCCTAATGGACTTCGACAAAAAAGAATGTGCTCAATATGGAAATAACTTACCTGACTTGATCAAGGATTGGTGTTCACGTCCTGATAAATTTAGAGCAGACACCCATCGCGTGTATGTTGTTTCCTCATTAGAGTTTCACATGATGTATGTATCCATGATGTTATGTCGGATTTTCGAGAAGGAAAATTGTGATCATTTCTTATTACCATGGGTTCCAATCATGCATACAGTAGCAGAGGGGTATTCCTTCGATTTGGCCAAAATATTATCGGACAATTTGGTCAGGGAAATCACAGAATATCGATCATTGAAAACCAAAGGGAAACCTACCCCATTTTACATGTTTTCTTATATTATGGATGTCATTTGTTTCATGAAGCCATTTCCTTTGATGGGATGGAGTTGGACTCTCACCAGCGTTGAACCAATACACTTCTATCACTCCAAGTTGTGGGAAGATAAAGAAAAATATTTCTTCTACAAAATATGTAACTATGTGGGGGTGTCGATGAATATTTCTATATACGGGTGCCCACCTCCTAGGATTTCCAATAGGATAGTGACCAACCTACAAAAAATAATAGACTGGTACATTAAAGAATATTTTTCTTACATCAAGGTTTTTGGATGTTCTGTCCACGCACATGCCTTACCCAATTTTTTTCCAGATCGATTGGTGTGCAGAGAGGTAGCACATCAAACTGTGCTGGGAGGAATCAGTAAAGAACTAAAGGCAGTGCAGAAAAAAGTATGGCCCGCATTTTCTTTGCAGGTTGGTATGTTCATGCCGTCATATTTCGGCCACTCAAAGGTATAGGCCATGACACATGAAGACATTAAGCTGGTAAATATTGAATTCAAGAAACACGATCCCCAGATGATCGTGGGAAATCACATGGCTCTTTACAATCTCAAGAGATACGAGCATGAATATTCCTCACAGGATGAGTTATTCTGAGGAACAAGATCCTATCAGGAAGTATTGAGATAAGTCCAAACTCTAGCTCCACACAAACTAGCTGAGTTATATAATTTTCAAAGACCCCAAAGAAATGGTCTACCTAAAGTCTTACAGGGAGAAGCCCTGACATCTCCAACCACACAGGAAGTTGTGACCCAAAATTTAGAAATAGGAAGAGACATTCACAAAAATTTGGAGAAAAAAAAGGTTTTGACACAGAAAGCAAATACCGCATCATCAAATCCACCTGATGATCAACCTAACTCAAGATGAAGCCTTGATTAAAAAAGGACAGGATGTATTGATATCTACATTAGATAAGTTGTCTACTAAAGAATTAGAAAAACAACCATTCACCGAGATAGGAAACCCTATCAAATCGGTTAGTCCTTTACAACCCAATAGGGGGAACCCAAATACTGAAGTCGTTTTTGTTAATGTTTTATGCCATTATTATAGTTCTTTGAATTTCATAAAGATAAGAGCATAATAAGAACAAGATCACTGAGAAATACACATCCACAAGAGACACAACATTTATCCTGGGAAACCCTCTAGGGGAAGAAA
>SNQJ01S0003308.1:172389-224738 GCA_010110895.2 Picea sitchensis | reverse complement strand
AATTCGCCGAATTTGCAGAGCCGACTCTGATCTGAGGGTCAAATCGTCTTGGGGGCCGGTCCACAGGCGGTCGGGAGGCCGACTTAAGCAATTAATGCACCGTATTAGCAGATGCGCGGCTTTTTATGTTGACAGGCGCGCGTCGGGGCGCGCATGCGCTAGAAACATGTTTTTGTCCCGCGTATATGCACGCGCACCCAGATGTTGTAAAGCGCCCTTCCATTTTTGGTTACTTTGTATAGTTTTTGACCCTTCTGGAATGCTGTGAACTTAATTCAGTGCCATGAATGACTTCATTGCTGTTTTGATGATGTGGAGTTCTTGTCACCATGTGCAGATGAAATTTCAGTGATAACAGAGTGGTCGAACATTCTTTAAATAACATTTGCATAAAGGAGAGAGAGGCCACTGCAGCTCGATTTACATTCCAAGAGGCCATTTTATCAGCAACAAAGGATGAAATAGCCAAGTCCACTAGATTGTCTCTTTCAGAAAAAACTCGAGGTGATATAATACTTAAAACTTGGGAAGCCAACATAGATTAAAGTAAAAGATTAGCCAAGGAACTGAATAAATCTTGTGAAGAAACATTTTATTCACTCGACAAAGAGTCACTAGACATCAAAAGAGATAATATCTCTTAAGTCTAGGGGAAAGTTGATATAGCAAAAAATCAACTCAATTTCAAGACAAGCATGGAAAAAGCTCTGGCTGAAATTTTGAAATTGAAACAAATTGATATCACCCAGATTAAGAAGTGGATAGTCAATCCTAGTCTACGACTACGGTCCATATCTTTAGAATCCAAGAGAATGGAATATAGGTTTCCTTACATAGAAAACAAGTTATAGAATTTTGAGGCGAATGAAACAACAGAGCCTTCCAGGTTGGTGGTGCAGTTCATAGGCAGATGTGTTCAGTGTGTCGAGCAAGGAAAAACCAACACATCTGGGAACAAATGAGACAATGTGTTCATGCCATTTACACAAGTCATTATTAGAGGTGAACTATTCCTGAGTTGGAGGACAAGAAGAAGAAACGTCTCTGCCAGCAGGCGAAGGGACAGACAAGCTGCAGATGAAACTTTTCAAACTTTACATATTGTAATATTTATTGTTTTTGAATTATGAGAATTCCAACTGCCTAGGGTGGAGATCATTTTTGTATAAATACATAGTTTTAATACTTAACATAGGCTGCTTCTTGCTGAATGTAATAGAGATAACTCTCCTTTTGTGAGAATTAAAACAAGTGCAGACATGGATTCCAATTTTTGTGCAGTTTGGGTTATGTTTTCCTTTTATATTCCATATTTCTAGTTTCCCTTATGTTATTCCTTGATAAGTGAGTGATTGAAATTTAATAATACTACTACTGTAGTCACATTTTATCGGTTTTTTTATAAGCAAGAAATTTTTCCTTTGTATTTGATAAAAGTAAATAAAATACTTGTGAGCTACTTGGATTACTGTATCTCATATCCTTTCAAGGGTGCATTATTTAATTTCTTCTACTATCAACAAGGTAAGATTCATCTTGCATTGATGCCTCATTTTGTTTAACAGTTTTGTAAGTTTTCCTCACATCATTTGATTTTATAAATCAACTCAGACAACAAATTATGGCCTCTGTACTATTCTGTCATTATTTTCATTTGAGGATTAATTCTTATATAACTAACGGAAGAAAAAGAACCTTTCAAAAACATCCCTTTATATTTCTGATTCCTGACATTATTCTTTAAGCCTTAGATTTAATCTTAGGAACAACAAGGTGATGCTCCACCAACTGAGTATCCCATCTGTAGTTTGGTTTACGTAATCCTCAGCTCACACAGTTGTTCTATGCAACTGGATAATTTCCTCTAGGTCCAATCAAGTAGGCTCTACAAACCTTTCCACTTATGATGGGTCTAATGGTGCAATGACCTTGTATTATCCTGAGTTGAAGGTCATTTTCCACGTCTTTAAGTTGATTATGGCATAGTTATCAAACTCCAAATCCAAGTCGAGCAATGTTGGATAAGGTGTTGTGTTGTCCACTATCTCTATTACTTTGAAGTCGGCTTTAGTTTGTACTCCATCCAGATCTACTGTCACTCCTTTTTGTCTCCCAATTGGTAGAACTCTGTGTTGATTTTCCAGTTTTAGTTGAACCGATGAATATCCTAATGTTATCTCTCCCATACATTGCCATGTTTTCTTGGGTAATACATTGACTTTGCATCCTAATCCAGTATGATATCTCCCATGTTGAAATATCCAATGTTGGCGTTTAGCCTGAACTCCCTACTTGTTCTCCTCCTTGTATGTAGGTGATTGACTATTTTTTGTTCTAGCTTTCCTTCTGTCTCTATTCTACATATTTCTAGCATATTTTGACAGAGGATGGATCATTTAGTAATTTTACACATGATTGAAAAAATCCTTTGATCATACTTACTTGTCCCAGGGGCTGCATTTCTTTGGTATTATCCAATGATGGAGGCATATCGTACTCTGGCACTTCCTTACTATGCTGTGTGGTTGTCGACACAATGTATGGCTTCATAAATTCTTTTTTGGCTTTCTTAAATATCTCCTTCTCGTTCTGCGCACCAAACTGCTTCCTTGGTTCGACATTCTTTTTCACCCATTGGTGTTGTACTAGCTCTTGTCATACTTCATCATTTCCTATTTTATCTCCTCCACGTGTAACTATGTTGATGTTTATTCCTTCATCCCTCGCTTCTGCTGAAATCCACTGAAAATTCTGATTGTTCTGATTCCTATTTTCCTGGATCTTTCCTAATAGCGTAGGACATTCTTCTTTGTCATGATCCGATGCACGACAATACATACAGTTCACTGGTGGAAGTGGACATTCTCTTTCATAGTGTCCTGGTTGTTGAAAATTGTGACATACCATTGGTCCTCTACCTATTCCAAAGCCTCCTCTTTCTCTTCCTTCGCCTCTGTAGCTAGATCGATCCCCTCGCGATGCATTATACTTAGGCACCTCGTTATACTGCACGATATTGTAGTGTGGCTGCACGATATTATATGGTTGTTGCATAGTATTATACTGCTGCTGCCCAGTGTTGTATGGGGATGGTACTTGGTTAAAATGAGGTGTGGCTTTCCCATTCATCATTTCTTCCTGCACCTAATATGCATATGATATCCTCTCTCTCATCAACTACATGGTTCTACAGTCTTTGTAATCATGGCCTACTGACTTGCAAAACTTGCAATATGAGCTCTTTGGGACAGTCTGGTACTTCTGCATCATTGGGAAGTGATATGGATCGTGGCCCTGTTTCTTACATATCTCGCACCATAGTCCTCCTATTGGTAACGTATTTGGCATTCCTTCTTCCATGTACTACATGAATGTTGGGCATTCGTTCTTATGGTGTCCTTCTGTCCTACATGTGGTACACCAAACGACTTCTCTTTTGTTCTTACTTTTGTTCTCGTTTAGATGGAATGTTAAGTTCTTCATATCCTCCTTCAACTCCTCAATGGATGGATCTGTCTTATGATATTGGTTTTCTTCTGGTTGCAGGGATGCCTGCATCTGAAAATTCTATTTTTGCAATGGATATTTCAAGTGTGGTAATAGTGAGTTGACAAACAGGTGCCTATGTTGCATATCTGTCATGACATATTTCAACTTTCCTTTCAATCGTTTGAATCTCTGGTCAATTTCCCATACAGATTCTCCTAGTTTCTGTCTAATCTCTATCATCTCGTTCATTATTGGTCCTCTGAGCTAGGATTCTGGAACTCATTTATCAACAACTTCTTGATATCTCCAATTATTTTGGTTTTCCCTGGCGGACTGTTTGCAACTAGACTCATATACCAATCTAGTGCACGATCCCTTAATGGGATATCTAACTGTGCAATTTTAGTGTCCTTGTCTATGATCTGTTTCGCTTCCCAGATCTTTTCATAGATAAACAGGTGCTTCTCCGGGTCCTCCGATTCTTCTCCTTTAAATTTTGGTAACCTAATGGTGGGATCTTGTCCTGCCATCCTGAATGTAGATACCTGACTAATTCTTCTTGAACTGGAGTCTGGCTCCCCCAGTTGTTGTTCCTTGTGTAGATGTACTTCCTACTGTCTTCCTTCTCCAGAAATTTGGTTGTCTAAATGGTGGTGTTCTTCTTGGTGTGTTAGTTGCACATGGGTTTATGGGTTCCACACTGACATTAATATGGATAGGATTACTGCCTTCTATTTCCTCTCTTGGACCTCTTGTCTTCCTCTCATATGTTGTGCGTAGGATTTCCTCAATCTGATCCATAGCCCGGAGATCCTCTACCTCCTCTTCATCACTTTCCAATCCTTCCCTCATGGCTACAACTCTCTTCTTGGTATTTACCTTGTATTGGTAGGGTAGTCCATTGCATGTCTTTCCAGCTTTCACCATGATCTTCTTGATCTAGTCGTCGTCCATCATAATTGGGTCAAAGGCCTCCTCCTTCTTTCTTTTATCCCCTTCTAATTCCATTTCTCCTTTTCCTGTCAGTTCTTCCCCTCTTCCCCCATGCACACAGGAAAGTTTAGTTGTCTGACTCCATTGTCATTACACCTTTGTTATATAGCAGTATATTAATGGAAGTATATAATGATTTGAGATACCTGCCTTGAGGTCCCTTCAAGAATTCTTGTTCAACTGCACTGTACGAATTTGTTGTATCTACTGCAAACTATGTGATAAATCCAACAATAATGTTGTCTAACCAAAAATCTACTGCGCACGTGAATTTATTAACAACATGCTGTAGCTGTGCAATTTCTTCGGGATTCCAGTATAGCTGTCTGATCCGATTCGTCAGATGGTTTTCTTTCAATATTTTGATCCACTCCTACAATATGTGTGGGAAATCACAGAAAAATACTTCATGCAAGTCAGTGAATACGTACTTGTCCAGATACTTGCATGGTGTTAACTTTGGGTTTCTATTATCTTTCTACGCAAACTTTAGCTCCTTTGTATTCAACCATCTTTCGATCTTTGCCTTTGTGGGATTCCATGGCCTCAACGTCCCCTTTTAGTTTCTAATTCTTTCACCTTCTTGTCGTCCGATCCAGTATTCTTTTGACACGTCTTCCACAGATCTCATGTACTCAATCCCATTACCTTCCAATCAGCCAGAAACATAATCATTTGTTGGTTTTTCCTTATTCCCTTTTAGCCATTTACCATTACAGATTGACCCCGGTTCATAACCAAGAATCTTCCCAACAAAATCCCTTAAGTACTATCGACCCCTCTGGTCACCCAGAAGGCAACTCAATACATGGAGTGCACTGCACAGTCTCACCGGAGATAGCTTTGTGGGTGGCTACAATACTAAGGTGTTTACAACTTGGGACTAAGTGAGATTTGTGCTTGTACGTCACAACCTTTATTTAGTTAATTTAACATCATGTTATAACATTTATTCTATGCATGCATGTGAAATATCATATCTACTTAATCAGTTCATTCATTCAACATTCATCAACTGATCAGACACAAAGATACATTCATTCAATCCCACAACACTGTGTTACCGTGTTTCACCCCCTCCTGGGCTACGTCCACAAAGATCTGGCTCTCAGGATTTTATTATGGTTTAGAAAGATATCACGCCGCGTATGGTTACAATATTATTTCTCCCTTTTTAACACCGTCTCCTTGACCCCCACGAGGCTGACTAGATCGCACCAGGATCCTTAGACTACGATCTAACTCTCAGGACCGAGTCACTCATTCCCTCCTTAGCTCACCATCTTAATGATTCGTACAGTTCTTACAATAATCTTCCTCTCTATCTCTCTCGTCTCCCTTCTACTCTCCTAAGTCCTACTTATTTATATTTTTCGGCTCTCCAACCATTACAATGTATTACAAAACCCCTAACCCTAACACTGTTAGGTATTCCATGAATGCGCACATTATGCCTTTCCTTCCAGCCGTCTCTTTCCTCTTGCATGCATTTATTCCCAAAATAGCCTTTCTTTATGGTCCGTTTTGCTTCCAACAACAACAGCTAGACCAAATGTAATGTAGGAAGTTGGACAGGTGTCACAATTTCAAGCAACACCAAAGGAATCACATTTTATAGAAGTAAAGAGGATATTCAAATATCTAAAGGGAACAAAAGAGTTTGGATTATGGTATCGGAAAGGAAAGTATCTATAACTTATTTCCTACACAGATGCAAATTGGATAGGTTGCATTGATGACTAGAGAAGTACAAGTGGAGCAACGTTCTACTTGGGTGAGTGTTTGGTATCTTGGCTAAGCAAGAAATAATCATCAATATCATCGTCTACAACTGAAGCAACGTATATTGCAACAACAACATATTCTACACAAGTTCTATGGATGAAACAAACTTTGACAAATATACAGGTTGAGTATGATGATCCCATTCCTATATGTTGTGACAATACAAGAACCATAAGTATATCAAAGAATCTAATGATGCACTCCAAGACGAAGTACATTCGATTCAAGTATCACTTTCTATGGGAACATGTTGTAGAGAAGAAAATTCGATTTGAGTATGCTGGGACCAAAGAATATATTGCAGACATCTTTACAAAACTTCTTCCAAGGGAATACTTTGAGTATCTTCATCATAAACTTGGCATAGTTTCTGCCCCACAATGAATTTTGAATGTTATTCTTATATGTATTATATTTACATGAGGAAGCACCATAAAGAGAACAATTTAGTTTGGGGAGAGTTCAGTCAAGGGGAGCAGCCCTGACAATAATTTACCTTTGACATTGATGTAAAAGGGGGGGATATTTATCAGATGCATGGATAGAGAGTTAGGTTCTTGGTGAGAGAGACAAAGGCATGATTCTAGGGGGAGCGAGGGTCCCAGAGGGAGCATGAATGATATGAATTCAATGTTGCATTAGAGTGTTTCCATCAATGCCAAAGGAGGAGATTGTTGATTAATTGGGTTGGTTGTCATTGACGTCAACCATTGAATCAAGTTCAGTAGAAAATTATGGTAGCAACAACAATATTGTTAAGGAACTCAAGTTTTTTTTATGTATAATGGTATGAAGATCAACATATTTTCAGGTAATACAATTCTATATGGATAGTACATGGCATGTCATTTCCGATGATAAGTGGAACATCACATAAATCCTCATGGTTAGAGAGTTATGGTCTTGTTAAGTTGGTCATGAGTTATCTATAAGTCCCTAGAAGGTCAAATAAGTCAAATTATTCTAGAAACTCCTAGAAGAAGTTGACTAGTCAAAGTGGGTGAAACTAGGAGTTAATTATGTGTTAAGTTGTTGCAATAAGAAAATACTTAAAAATAATTTAGTTGCAACTATAAGTGGAGATTTTACTATTTGTGGATAAAGTGGTTGTAAGTGGATAAGTGGTTAGAAGTGGGTTATCCCTAAAATAAGAAAGTTGGGTAAAGTTAGTTAGAAGGTAACCCCGTGAGGAAGCTACTTGAAGAGTATAAATAAGAGAGAAAGGGTCTCCTATTGCACCTATTGAACACAATGAATATGCATTATTTGTGAAAAGGTTTGTTGCAGTTACTTATTGATACATCTAAAGTTACACAAGTCTAAGGTAGCAAAGGAGGGTTGACAGTGAAAATTTTGGAATTGCAAAAATACTGAAAAAACCTTAGTTTTTGAGGTGTACGTGGGATGCAATGGAAGAAGGTGCACACATACGCAGGATGAATGAGAACATGGCGTGTACAATTGGGAAAATCCATGAAATATTGAGTTCTTGAGGGTGCCAGGTTCTCAAATTCTGAAAGCAAGCTCTCAGGAAGGTCTACAGTGATCATGTACATAATATCTATCTACATGTTCAAAAGGTATGTCTCATTTCTATGTGTAGTTGGATATTGTTGTCTACATGAGATATGGTTATGGGGGTTTGAGGATTTTCCCTAGAGAGGCTATTGGATGCATGGAACTTACTATATAAGCCAGATCTACAAAAATAGAGTACTGGTATATCTAATATTTATCATTGGTACATCTTGTTAGTGTTGAGGGATTTTGGTTGTGAAGTGGTTGTGAAGTTGTTTGTGTAGTGTGAGGCTGGATATTGATAAGGGTTTGTTTTCTAGTCCATGTGAGGGTTATTACAGTTAATAATGATTGTAAACACATGTATGGAACATGAATAGAGAGACATATATGCACTTGGTTAAGGGATATGTATGATGATGTATGTATAAGGAACAACTACATATTGGACACAGTGACAGGTTATAGGTTGTTGTGATAGAGGAAGAAAAGAGTCTGAGTTTCAGAAAGGTGAAAAACCTAGATTTATGAAGGTGTATGAAAACTGAAATATAGGCAAGTCGCATACATACACAGGCTACAGTATAAACAGGTCGCGTACATACGTGTGATGCAACATATACAGGTCATGTACCTATTGCTTTTGTTGGTATAGGATGGTTAGAGGTACAAGTTGATCACATGTTATTGGTATAGGTTGGTTACAAGTTATTGGCACATATTTGTACATGTTTACAATGGTATATATCATAGTGATAGTGTGGCAATGGTTTCATTATCTATTTTCCACTTATATTTCAAGGCGGCAAGACAGGGAAATGATAGGTGGTTGTAGCCACATTTCGGTTGTATCGAGAGAACACAGAGGGTTGTAACCTCCTTCTGGTTGGAGCCATAGAATCGGAGAGATGGAGCTTCCCTCAGGTTGTAGCCTTAAAATATAGGGGGTTGGAGCCTCCTTCCAGTTGCAGCTGGAAAACAAAGGAAGTTGGTTCTTCCAATGAATGTAATTCTTAAAGACATATAAGAAAAATCATTCTATGGTTTTCTCCCGCATTGGGTTTCCACCTAAAAATACCAGTGTATTGTGTATGTGTGTGATTGCTCATTGTTCATGGTTTATTTATTCTACACTTGTTGAATGATATTGTTAAATTGATCATAAAGATAACAACATTTATACACTATGGTTAAAAATTATTAAATTGCTATATTACTGATTCACGCCCCCTCTCAGTAATCCAACATGTGCTCCTATAGAGAATCCAAGGGTTACCTATGTGAAACTTCATGTCTTTTGGATGTTTCATGCCCCTTTGTGAACCCACACTCAAATGACTCGTCGTGCCCCTCTGTGGACCCGATGCATCCAAACAAGCCTATGCACCCATCAACCATAGTTTCTCTTGGACTGATGCACCCATTCCTTGGGCACGTTCCCCTTGATTTGTATGTTATCTTGCTCCAATCATCATGAATCCTCATGGGTGTGCCAATGGGGTTATCTAACCTATTTAGTGCACCCATATTTCCAAGGGAAGACTGTTACACTCCTTGGGAATGCTCCCAAGTTTCTCCACCCTTTCCCAAACATAACCCAAGTATCTATCAATAATTCTAAGGAAAGTGAGGTGTGTTTCCCCCTTAGTTCGAAACATCACCATTGTGCTCCCAAGGTGCCCTTGCTCACACCCACACATATTCATTCACCTAACCGATCACATTCTCTTTATGTTATCTTGTCTGACTTGTCTCCAAGTATTACCAAAGAGTGCACATGCTTGGTGGGTGTCGTGGGAGACCTTACATTCTCCCCCACTCCAATTTGTTTCCATCCTCGACAACATGCATCGATCTCTATGGAGTCTCTACCCCATATCTAGATCTCGTCACCACTCAACAACTATTGTCTCCTCAACTATTTTCATCAAAGAAAAATCCCTTTAGAAAGTTACACAAGTCTGCAAATTGTCACTTCTCTTTGATTTATTGTTACTTCCATACTTTAGTACACTTGCCCATGATTTTTTGCATTAGATCTCCTTGTGAATTTGATTGATTGGGTATCTAGTCCAATCATCACACCTCTATCTAAAAAACTCACATATTCACATTAAAACATCCTTTTCTATCCAAAAACTTGTCACATATGTAACTCCTCGTTTCCTCCAATTCGTTAAGTCACCCACTACATTCTCAACATATTTTACCAAGGCACCTCCTCAAGGTGCCCCATTGGCCTCACTACCTCCCACCGAGACAGTGATCCAACATGTTGCATTCTGTTTTGAAGGTGAATGGGGATGGATGGTTGGACGATCTCCATCATCTCCAATTTCCCCCAATTCCATCGGTGTAGAGTCATCATACTTTTGCATTATGTGCATATGAAGTGGTACACTTGAACCAATTTTTTCTTCACACTCCTCCATGATTTTTTCTAAATTAGGGTCATACAACAATTCACCATGTCAAAGTTCTCTATGTGAGGAATTGACCTCTTCCTTTGTTTTCTTCCACCAAGTTTTCTACGTCTCCCTTACATCATCTTATTCCACAGATGGTATCTGTTGTCATTAAATGAAATGCTCTGACATCCTCATCTCCATGAATTCCTTTGATCTTCATTGCAAATCATCAACTTTCAAAAAAATTTAATCCAAGACATCCACCATCTTAGCTATATATCCAACTATCTATTCAACATCTACAAGCCTTCATTACATTGACACAAGCTTCGTTTTTTTCTTTTCATTAGAATATCCAAACATCACCCCACATCATCCATGTTTGTATCCACAAGGTTACCTACTCTAGTTGTTCGCAACAACCATATGCATGGAATAAATCTACATGCCTCCTTCCTTCCTCCTTATGGTAGGAATCAAACGGGGAGTATATCCTAAGAATATTTCCAAACTGTTCATGTGAGGAATCGATGTTTCCTTTTCCTTCATCATGAACTCTTGTCCCAACACAACTTTGAAATATTCCATAGAAACAATGGTAAAACTCATCCTTCTGCACCAGTCACCAAGCTTCAATAAGATGTCCTCAGATACACTAATTACCTTCTCTAAACTTGCATTGACTATATTCAAGGTTTTGTGCATTGGTTCAACATGCAACCCAAGCCTCTGCACCATGTCCTCCCTCAAGAGGTTATGAGTTTTCCCATTGTCCACCATGGCTATCATTGATTTCCCGTTGAATTTGGCTTGCACATAGAAACATTTTGTCTCGTATTTCTCTTCGATTTATGTGGATTCACCCTCCATGACATCGTTCAAGGATTTCAAGACTCGAATATATGGATTGTATGCCTTCTCCAAATAATTCAACTTATGTTTCAAGGGAAAATTCTTCGCATAGTGCTCCATGGCACAAATCTAATACAAAATTGACTTCTTCTCTTTTGTGCGTTTGTTTGTTTGGAATTGTATTTTCTTCCCTTGGACGTCTTTGTCTTTCATTTTTCCTTCCTCTTCCCATTATATTACTAATACTTATCACCTTAGGTGTCCTCACTGTTCCTAGGGGTTGTCTTGGGTTCACTAAAAAATTCCAATAGTTTGTCTGCTGTGGTGATTACTGTTGCAAGAGTTTACACATTCTATCACCGTAGCTCACTATGTACCCACAGTTGCAGACCATTCATGAAGTGGAAATTTTTTTATTCTTCAAACATTTCCTTTATCTCCAACATGATCCCCATAAAATCCTTGATATAGGCTTGAATCTATCTAGTGTGCTTGAGATCCAACAACTAATTTCTTGTGATCCATGCTTGGTTCCCCAGACCAAATTGTTCCTTCAAGGATGCCTTCATCTCTGTCCATTTTTTGATATTCAACATTATTATCCAGATACTAAGTCTTCCACCTTTTTCTTCCACCAAATATTATCAATTCCTATCAATAACATCATTTTTTCACTCACCTTGGATTCATCTGAACTTCCTTTAAAATATTCCAAGTACTGCTCAATATCCCAAATAAGTTGTGTAGAAATTTAGCATTGCAAGTCCTATAATATGGATTGGGTTCCTTTATATTGATCCTCATAGGCATGAAAAAATATCTTTGACTCTTATCCAAGGCTCATTTCAACAATTTGATGGTGTCATCTTGGTCCTTCAAATTTTGCGTGACTGCAACAAGAGCATCCTTTGCTACCTTGAGTCTATCCTGAATATCATCGGTCAAGGTGCCAATAATCACATTTTTTGTTTCTTGGCACTCCTAGATGACTTAATTAAACCCATGATTCATCTTTCCTATCTCAGTCTCCATCTGATTGACCTTCTCACCATGTTGGCACATTGCATTCGTCATATTCTCAACAGACTTATCCAAGATAACAACCTGATCCTTCATTCTTCTATTCTTGGGCTCCCTCTCAGTGTCATTTCCATTTGCATGCAAACCAACCATGGATGGACCTCCAATTATCTTCACTTTACTTCCAAAGGTTTCATTCAAGGAACCCAAAAAATTGTCTTAAGACTTTTCAAAATTCAGTGACGAGTTTTGTGATGTAATGTGAAATTATTTATGTGATCGGGTATGCGATAAGTTTTACGATAGTATTACATTCTCCTATCTTTCTGAAGAGTTCAGTTCATCCAAATAACTATGAACTTGGCCCTCTCAAGGGGTTCACCCAATGTTTTTCATACGTCACAACTTTGTTCACAAATCAAACCTGTTACAAATCACCAAGTCTACACTCAGATTATCTTTGCGATGGGTCAGTCCACCTGATCAAACCCTCACCAAACCTGTTCCCAAACAATATTCCCAACAATTTCTCCCCTCCACAAGTATTCTGACTATAGTAGTAGTGAAGATCACCAAATGTTCTTCAATTTTTCTCTGATACCACCTGTCATAGTAGTGACAGTGATGAATAGCTCACCAATTGCACAACAAAACGAACCCAAAATTGTCCCTTTCTCGACTTCCTAAGTTTTGTGCTCTGATACCACCTATCACAACCCCACATGACACCTATTCAAATATTATGATCATTCTCCTCCCAAGGGAATGCAACATTGCAATATTTCTTACTCGGTTTCTTGGAAACACAAAGAATATTTTGTCCAGACTATGCTTGTTCACCTATAACATACCTATACTTCATTCTAGGCTATCGATGAGTCACACTCCTACTCTAGTGGAACTATTGTATACTTAAACAACCTTGTTAACAATTTAACACTTAGTCACATATAATCATACATCCATGAACATGAGAAACCAAGAGAATAAATATAGAACAAATGAAATACATACACGGAAAAAATGTGAGTGACATGAACCATGCCTAACACTTAAATAAGTCTTTGTTATTGTGAAATAGTTAAAATATTAGCACTATCAATTTGAATTACAACTTGGGCAGAGTCATGCAACTCACCTCACCTAAAAAAGACTCATACAAAAATTTGTCACACCAAGACTTTCTATCTCAACCATCTCCACAACCTCCAGCGGTGCACCTCGGACGTGCCCTCAATCATAGACTTGTTGTCCCTTTATTTCCACAAAATTTCACCTAGCTAACATAGATTTCAATTTTGCCTCACACATGCCTCCAATATACCTATGTTTCAAGAATTCCCAAAAATATTATAGAGCATCCCACCCTTGGCTATTTGTCTTCCATATTGGCAGCTCTACCTTAGTTCTACCTTGCCTCATAATTTTCCTCAGACTTGTTCTCTCCAAATATTTTTTCAAATATTCTCTCCTTGGTTGTGCACCCTTGTGATCTTATAGGGAATCCAAGGGTCACCTATGAGAAATATCATGTCTTTTGGGTGTGACGTTCCCCTTCGTCAACCCACACTCAAACAACTTGCCGCACACCTTTGTGGACCCAGTGCACCCAAACAAGCCCACACACCCAACAACCATCATGTCTCTTGGACGCGTGCCCCATCCTTGGGCGCGCACCCATTTTCTTGTGCATTCTCTTTTTTCAATCATCGTGGCTCCTCACAGGTGTGTTGATGGGGTCGTTCAACCTCTTTGGTGTGCCCATGTTTTTGAGGGAAGATGAGTCCACTCCTTGGGAAATCAAGTGGCACTGTCATTGCCAAAATACAACCCAAGTATCCATCAATCATTCTAAGGAAAGTGAGTTGTGTTCCCCCCTTGGTTCCACATATCACAATCGTATGCCCAAGGTTCCCCTACTCACATCCACTTGTCTTTGTTCGCCCAACCGATCACATGCTCTCTATTTTATCTTTACCAACTCATCCCCAAGTCTTCCCAAAGAGTGTGCATGCTCGATGGGTGTCATGGGAGACCTTAAAGGGGGAAAAAAAGAGAATACTAAGAGTTAGTTCCCTTCCATTATTTGTGGGGAGGACCATCCTACTAAGTAGTGTCCCCGGAAGGATGAGGTCCACCATGTCTTGGCACAACAAAAGGATCCCCAAAAACCCTTTGTCTTAACTCATCCTGCCCCCCAACCTCACCAGATGGAAAACAATATTGCCCCTTTGAAAGGGGAATGGAAGGTACCCCTCAAAATGAGGGGTCATCCTTAAATGTTGTATTTTTCATGTGTGATCAGAAGGTTTCCCTCCAAACTCGAGTGAGAAACTATGACAATATAGAGACTATTCTTGCAACACAAGAGTTTGCTTCCTATTCCTAGCCTAGTGGATCTCTTCATATTGAGAAGCCATATCTTGACACATTGATTTTCCCCTCAAAGGGAATTCTTTGACATATGACACATAATTCAAATGCATGGGCCGCCCAAAAATACAATATTGTGGAAGACTTGGCCCAAGCACCATATTCCATGTCTTCCCTTAAATTCCTCTTCCAAATATGCCTTGCACATTGGAAATATTTGTTGTATACAATAGGTGGGGTTGATCCCTCAGATTCAAGTTGATTATCTTTTATTCAGTTTAGGTTCATCATAGGATTTCCATCCACCAAATCACTTTTCAAATCAAAGTGGGAGTACTAGGAAAAAATATCCTTCACACTGTCATTGATGAAGGAGCCTCGATTTGTATTATGTCTATTTCATATTGCAAAGCCATTGGATCTCATAAGTTTGATACGTCTACAACCATATTGAAGGCATTTGATGGACACATTTTCCATCCTTATGGGATTATCATTGCAGTTCCCATTAAGCTAGGTGGCAAGACTATCTTCATTGTTTTGGAGGTATTAAACACACCTCTTGAGTATAATATTCTACTCAAGTGTACTTGGTTCTAAGATATGAGTGTAGTTGTCTCATCAGTATTTCAAGTCTTACGTTTCCATCACCAAGGGAAACTTGTTACCATCGATCAATTAGAATTTTTCACCCTAGACCTAGGATCCGATGCGGGTTCTAATGTACCCTTTTTTAGTGATTCCCATAGTTCTTAAATGAGTGTGGGTGTGGGGATGTTCAAAGAATCCTCATTGATGGGAAATTTCCCATTTCCCCCACCATCCTCTCCCCTGAACATTTCTCTTGTCAATATGATATCTTAATTTACTAGTGGATCCCTCAGGTATTTTGATCCTTGGGTGGCACCTTGTCCTGAGGACATTGAATATTATAGAGCTAGTATATTCCTCACAATGGTATATATTTCCTCCCTTGAGATTCCTTCAACATCCGATGATACTAGTTAGCAACTCCATCCTCATCTGGAGTGTGACCAACCTACTCTTCCTACATGAGTTGTTGACTCTCCAAGTTCGCATGACTTCCTAGATTTCGAGTTTCCTTCAGATGAGGCTATCCTGGATATCATGGCTTCCATATTTGATCCCAAGGATGAGGTTATGCATTGATAATATTTTACTGATTCAAAAATGATGAGAGTCAACATGATGAGTATTGATCTAGGACTGGGAACATTTGTTGGGACATCTAATAGAATTCCTAGTCTTGGTCCTTTTATAACTCGATTATCTTTTTTGAAACTTTTTGTTGGTCCTAAAGTATGCACCTGACTGCTAAAGGATAGATCTAGGACACCTCACGTTATGAATGGTTGGGTTTTTTTATTTATGGGTTAGTTAGAGGGTTAGTTCACCAAGACATGAGCATGGTTTGATTGGTCAAATGACATGGACGAGGGTCCTCCTTGGCTGGTGGCACACTAAGGACAAACAAGTGAGACAATTATTCCCACAGGTTGCAATAAAACAAATATTCATCAAAGCATAGTTGATATCACAGGTTCCATATTAATAAAGACAAGTCATACAATAGTTGAAGGAAAAGGAATGTACTTCGCACAAATCAAAACTGTATTCACGATAAGAAACACATACAAATTTGGAACACAAACACACTATCATCAATACTATCTTCACAAGGTAGAGAGATTTAATCCATGAGCAGAATGGGTACAACCATTTGTTGTATTGATCTTTTTCTCCCAAAAATTGAACCCACAAAACATACAAAAACTGCATATTTATCAGAGTTGCAAAGACTCTTGACCAGTGTGGAACTAAGGTTTCACTCTATACATCAGCTGTAAAACAACTTATTAAGTTAACTAAAACACATTGTTGGACTATGTTAATGGATACTTTGAACTTCACTTAACAAAAAATAGTAGTTCTTATCACACAAAAAAGACCACTTATTATGCTTTAAACTAAAAGAGTCTTGAACTAAACAATTAAAAAATTCTACTAGAAATGAAACTGGGCTGATGCATGCGCTGTAATGAACTAAGGTTTGATAGAAGATGGATAGGAGTGATATAAATGAGTTCTTTATTGAGAACTGGCATACATGCATGTTGTTTGAGGCCATTGGAGATAAATGAATATTTTGGCAGTGTTTTCCCCCTACTTATATCCTAGAGGAAAGAAGAAAATCATCTGGCATTTTCCTAGAGTCTCTGATATCCTTTCTGCAGTCTGGACATGTAGTTTCCCCAATCCTAGTTTGACACTCCTTTTTAAACATTCCAAAATGTGCAATAAATGTGGGTGAGACACTTTTGAAATACAGTGTTCGGGGGATTCAGAGCGCAAAGTATACATATCCTCCGGAGGACATAACTCCTAGAGTCATTAATCAACACTAATCACTTATTAACCAGAGATTACCTTTAATCATTTAATGTTTCAACACTTTGACAATTCAGGGTCTGGGAGTTTCTGAATGCTCAGTTTGAGAATCTCACAGAGTGACATGGAAGTGAGGACCCACTTCGACTATTTGGGGCTATGACACTTTGAGGCTCTGACACTTTGGAGGTTCATGCTCATTTTGCATCAAAATATCTCGGAGGACAATCTCCTGGAGTGATGTGGTGGCCTGACGTCATATTGTTGATGTGTCATGGAAAGAAGGGTGACATGTGTCACATGGAATGGAGGAGATGTTGTACCAGAAATGCCCAAAATGAATGCCATGTGTCATCATCAAGATAGATTTCCAGGTGGCATGTGCCACATGTCGTCTTGAGGAAGGACCTGTGTGAAAGGAACATAGGCAATTCGGGACTTCAATTTTTTTGGAAACTATGTTAACACTCGATCAAAATCTCCTGGAGGAAATTCCCCCAGAGTGACATTGTGGCTATGATTTCATGACCAATGATGTGTCATGAAAATAAGGGTGACACTTGTCACCTGGAATGGGGAAAATGGAATGTTGAACATGCTCGAAATGAGTGTCACTGTGTCAGACACCGATGGATGCCACGTGCCACCAAAGATGAATGCTACGTGTCAGCATAGATGAGTGCTACATGTCTCTAGTTATTCAAGGTTCAGGGCTTTCAAACGTAAATTATGTATAACTCTCGGAGGATTGGACTAGCAAAGTGATGTGGAACTTCGAGACTTCAACTCTCCGACCCTTCGAGGCTTTGATACTTCGGGGGTTTTTGATTGTCTTGAAGTAAAACCTATTGGATGGATGACCCTATAGATATGACGTGGCAGTATGATGTCATATCGCTGACATGTCACAAAAAAGAGGGTGACATGTGTCACTTGAAATAATATATATGACAGCCCCAAATTTGCTTAAAATAAGTGCCACATGTCTTAATTGGTGAATGCCATGTGTCTCAACTAATGGATGCCACGTGTCATTATAGAAGACTACTTCGACACTTCGGCTCTTCAGATATGACATGTACATGACATCACTGTCATTGATGTGGCACCAACATTTCAACATTCAATATTTTTGGAGTGATGCGCTTGGAAATCCCCAAAGGACGATCATCGCGGAAATACGAGGGTTTGACATTCAAGAGTTTTTTACAAAGATGAGCTCGAACGTTTCAGTGCCAAAGTCATGGAGTGGATTATGTGTGAATCTTGCAATTAAACCTCGCATGATTTCTGGAACCCCATATGTGTGAGATGTTTTTATCTGATCGTCCTGTTAGATCTCCACCATTGAAATTCAACCTTTCTATTTTCACAATCTAGGCCTGGAAATGACTACTCCGGATTGTTGCGTTCTATTCACGGGCATTTCCTATTGAAGCTTATTGTGCATACAAAGGACTTGGTGGTCCTGTACATCTCCTGCACACACAAAATACTTGGTGGACTTGTTGCACGCTCAATCAATGGAAAACACAATGACAAGTATTTCGAACCAAATCGTGACATGCAATTATCCTTCTAGAAAATAGAAACAATTTGCACAAAGAACAAATCCAGAAAGATAATGATAAAAAACCAAGTCATTTAGAGAGGGAAACTGACTTAAACAACCAGAAGAGGAATAATTTTGATGAAGGCATAGGGAAAAGAGGCATGATGGAAAGGGGTGCAGAATTAGGTCTCAACATTGGCTCCAACTGGGGATAGTACTTCCTTGTGAGGTGCTAAGAAAAAAAGATCAATGCCTTGGAATTAAATAACTTGCTCCCACCTTCCTTCTCTTACCTTTGTTTCTGTTTTCTAGCCATGTATATATGCTACTGTCTCTCAACCATGCATCTTATTGAACTTAAAACTGCAACTACACCCCAATTCCTTTATTGGGATATGAAGTCTTTATTCACACACAAACTAACTAAAAATTAAATACTCGAATGACAAGCTTATTCAAATGCAAACGAAAAAGGAAAGAAACTGTGGTACAAGAGGGACCTTCCCTCAATCTTTCAAGAAAAATAGTTTTTCAGGAAGTGCTCATTTATTGGGCCTCCAAAAATTTCAGTATCATCCATATTGTGTAAGACAAATGTGTTATTTTCCATAACCTAACCACCTTAAAAGGACCAAACTAGAGGTTATCGAACTTACCATGCTTGGAATTTTCTTCCCTTCTGGCATCCCACCTCAGAACCAGGTCTCCTTCTCGAAAGATCTCTTTCTTGGTTTTCTTGTCAAAGGATAATTTGATCTTTATTTGGTATGCTTCAGTGATATGACTCAATGCTTCTGTTTTCTGTTGAACCTCTATAATATGAAAGATTCTCCTCTGGATATCATTTGGCTCCTCTATTTCTTCCTGTAGGAATTTTAAAACTGGTAGAACGAGCTGAGTGGGGAAGACAAAATATATCCCATAGAATAGCTGAAATGGTGAGGTTCCCAAGGATTTATTGGTGTTGATCCTATCATCCCACAAGGCATACTTAAGTTTAGAGTCCCATGATTTCTTGTTTTCAGTCAACAATTTCTTGATGATCCTGATGAGAGACTTGTTTTATGACTCGACCAGCCCATTCCTTGAGGATAATAAGGCATGGAATGTGTCAAGGCGATGTTATGGCTTCCACAGAAGTCAATCATGGATTTGGACTTGAATTCCTGGGAATTATATGTTATAATATTTCTAGGGAAGCTGAACCTGGCAAAGATATTGGTTTCCGAAAATTTCATAATCACTTTGTTAGTGGCATTCCTAGTCAAGGATGATTTTAAGGATGGAAATTTGTTTTAAAATGTAGAAACCTTGGCGAATCTTACTAATCCTTCATATTCCAACTATAAATATTTAGCGATATTTTTGTAAAAATATTCAAATTTATAAGGATTTTATATAGTTTTTATAAAATTTTGGCGATTTTAAATTTAAAATAATTTTATCCTATAGAATTTGGGTGAATCATTTTTAAAATAACGAATCTCGTTTTTGGAAAAACCATGGAAAATTAGCCAATGAGCGAAATTTAGCCCCTAAAATCATCCATGTTCCTAGTGGGCACAACCTCGATCTATCTGGTAAAGTATTCAGTGGAAGTGAGGATCCACTTGTGCTGCCCACTGGAGGGTGGATTTATCTCACCAATGAAATCTAATCTCCACTGTTGAAAGGGGCCACTGGTAGTGATAGGTTTCAGGGGTAGTGAGAGTAATTTATGCTTGCCAAACCTTTGACATTCATTGAGTACCCTTACTGTAGTGAATACATCAGAGAAAAGGGTCATCTAGTATCACCCCGCCCTTAGGATCTTGAGGGATGTATCCTTCCAATGCTGGTGTCCCCCACAAACTCCCCTGTGCATATCTTTTATGATTTTCTTAGCTTCATTTTCATCAAGACACTTTAGAATTCTAGCACGGTCCCTCTAATACAGGTTCTGATTTAAAATGGAAAATTGTATAGCTTTTAATTTGAGAGATCTGGTCCTTGTATTTTTCAAATCTGGTAGGGATTCTAGATGTTGTAGAAAGTAAATAATATCTATGTACCAAGGTGAAGAAGAGTAGTTTTCAGATACTTTCATGTTGTCTTTTCCATACTCTGTCATGGGTTCATTGGATTGGGTGAAGTTCTGATGCAATTCCAACAACTTACAATTTGATTCTGATAACAACTTGGCAAGTCCCTTTCCCTTGATCAACTTGGTGGTATTTATGTGCAGGTCATACTCCAACAATTTGACAATCCATTTCCCTCTTTTCCCTTTACTTTCTGGCTGGACCAGGATCTCTTTGACACTGTTTCTAGGAACATAGGCTATTTTTTTATACTGTAACACACACATCTTGAAGGTATTTAAAGCTTTGACCAACACATATGCCTATTTTTCTAATATGTCATACTTCAGCTCAAAATCTCAGATGGAATTTCTAAAAAAGGCTATGGGTTGTTCATGCCCTTCTTGATTCTTTTGCAGTAGCATAACAACAACGGTTTCCTCAGAGGCGAAAGAAAATATAAAGAACTCTTTGGCATAGTCAGGGCTGACTAATATAGGGGCTTCAACCAAAGATTGTTTGATCCTATGGAATATTGATTTTTCCTCGTGTGACCACTTGATAACAACATATTTCTTCAACATGTTGGTGATAGACCTTATGATTTCAACAAAGTTTGTCACAAAGCGCCTCAAAAAATTTATTCTTCCCATAAAATACTGAATATATTTCTTGTTTCTTGGAATTTTAATTTTTTGAATGGCCTCCACTCTCTTAGGGTCTATTTTTATTCCTTCTGCTGATATAATGTGGCCTATGAGATTACCCTTTGGCATAGAAAATTGGGACTTCTTTGGATTCAAAGAGATCCCATACCTTCTGCATTTTTGGAAAATCCTCTTAAGGTGCTGCAAATTCTCATCATCTAATTTGGATAAAATGGTGATGTCATATAAATATATAACCATAAATTTTTATTTCTCCCCCAAGAAAGATACATCCATATCCCTATGAAAGGTGGCCCATGTGGTCATCAACCCAAAGGGAATTTTGTCATACATAAATGTTCCCCAAGGGGTGGTGAATGTTGTTTTTTATTTTTCTTCTTCACATACTTCTATCTAGTTATAACTGGAGTACCCATCCAACAAGGAAATTCTATGGGCACCTACTACCCTTTGCAAAATATGGTCCATCTTGGGCAGGGGTAGTTTTCCTTTAGAGAACACTTGTTGATATTTCAAAAATCAACACACAATCGTATTTCCCCACTCTTGTTTCTCATGGGCACCAAGTTGGCCACCCAGTCTGAGTACCTCAATGGCACAATAATTTTGGTATCAACAATTCTTTTCATCTCTTTTTCAATCATGGACATCAACATGGGATTAAATTTCCTGATATT
Organism: Picea sitchensis; assembly: GCA_010110895.2. NCBI lineage: Eukaryota > Viridiplantae > Streptophyta > Pinopsida > Pinales > Pinaceae > Picea > Picea sitchensis. Next base: position 202,934 of record SNQJ01S0003308.1, on the reverse strand, counting down.
TTGTCTGAATGGATTAGAACCAAACTTTAGAGGGATCTTATGCTAGATGATGCCAATGTTAGATGTCTTCAAATCCTCATATGACCATGCAAAAATATCAACAAATTATTTCGTGAGGTTGACACACCTGTCTTTCTGTTTTGGAGGTAGTGTCGTGAACAGTTTGACTATTTAGGTAGTTTTAGCAGTCCCAATGTTGCAATCCACTACTTCCTCTTCTTGATATTTTATGGTATCTCCTCTGGAGACATCATGAATGTCAAATAACCTTTCTAGTGGCACTAGAACCCTAGGGATGTGGTTTTTTTTAGGTTCCAAAATGTTGTGGCCAACCTTTTTGTTCAACAGATGATATTTTTGTTGATTCTCCGATTCATCATCTTCACCTTCTTGATCTATAGAGATATTAGAGAATTATTCTATGGTCTGCAAAAATCTTTGCAACTCTAGGTCATCACTAAAGACCTACCAATGCTTTATGTTGTTTGGTATGATTGTCCTGTGTTTAACTACCACCTGATACTTGATATTTGGGCCAATGGTGTTGAAATATTGTAACTGCAAAGAGTATACTATTTATTATTGAGTCATTATTCATTAGATAAATCCCCTTTTGTGGATTGATCATGTCGGACATTGTAATTGAACAAATCCCCTCTTGCGGATTGGTCAAAACCTAATTGTATTATGCAAATTAAGAAGTCGTCCCCTAGGCCTAATTAAAGTGGTTTTAATGACTAAGACGACAAGTCAGCCCTGCCTTGTGAAGAGACACCTTTCCATCACCTTCCAGCCAGTATAAATAAAGGAATCCAACACCTCATTATCTCACTCAGTCATTCACTCATCAAGTGCACAAGTTTGGTAATTGCAGTTGGAAGAAGAGGGAGGAGCCACATTTCTCAGTGTTGGATATTCTCTAGTGTTTTGGTTTATTGTCTTGGCATTGTATTGGCTATCTGTATTAAGGAATTTTTTGCTGGGTTTTCTCCCCCATGGGGGTTTCCCAGGATAAATGTTGGGTATCTTGTGATTGTTTTTCTCTCAGTGATCCTACCTATGCTATTTTTATCTAGTAAATTTAAAATAAACGTAATAATAACTTAAAACTTAACATGGTATCAGAGCTAAGCTGAAGAGAGAATCTTTGACTAGATAAATAAAAATGTCAATGTTGTCGTACAAGAAAATGAGGGCTTTTGGTTGAAGAGGAATATCATCCTAAAAACCATCTAGAAAAGTGTGCCCTAGCCTAGGGAACTCTTTGGCACCTTGAGTGCACCTTTTCAATGGTTATATACTCTGGAAAGTCAAACCCTATATTTGATTGGTACCAAAAAACTAGAAAACCAGAAGTACCAAAAAACCAGGAAACCAAAACCAGTACGAGAAGTACCAGTCCAGATTTCCGCAAGCTCAGTTTCAAGGGGTAAAATTTGGATTTTCAAACATCTAACTACACCAGATTACTTTCCCCAATTCAACGCATCTAACCCCTGGATTAGAATTTCAAAATTTTAAGTTTGAAAAATTAGGGTTTCCTCATAAAACCCTAAGTTGCAGTTGTAGCTTCAGTTTCATAATCAATTGCAGTATCAATTGCAGTTGAAGTATCAACTGTAGTACCAATTGCAGTCACCCTTGAAGTTTTTAAGAGTTGGTAATTATTACCATTTCTACTAGATGGTGCCACTACCTACAAATACTATCCGAGGTATATATTCACATATGTTTAAACTGTTAATATTTAAAGGGTATTTGTAGGAGAAGGGATCTCTTACCATATATCCAGAATGATCTCGAGATCCAACACATTCAGAGGAATAATGCAACCTAGGTTTGATTATTCTGATATGCATCTATTTTTTATGACATTATTTTGATCTAGGTTGCATGTTGAAGCTATGAGCAAAGTATTAGATTGATTAAAGTTGAGATCATAGAGTTTATCCTCTAACCCAACTTTATGTCAAGATAGCATATTGTCTTAGTACATAAGACAGGTTGAATAAAGCACTCGTCATCTGGAGTGAAGGATACTTGGAAGAAAACCAACAGACTCATTCTCGAGGACAAGGCTCCAGGTTCTAGGTTTGATTAATTAAGTTGATAAGATTCAAAGTTTCACATGACAAGTTGATAACTGCCCCTTTACAAGTAAACACTATAGTTGAGGTAACAGTCTTTGAAAAGTATTATACTTGGTAGCATGTGAGAATATTGAGATAAATGCTTAATGTAATCATTTATGAGATACAACTAACATCTCCTCTAGGAGAAAATTCTTGTGTTGGTTCTAGGTTACCATGGAGGAATGTTTGATCACAACACTAGAAAAGTGTTGACCTCATTTTGTATTATATGTCTTACTTTTGATCTTTGTTTCAGACAGGTCACAAGTGATATCTCTAAATGCACTACTGTGATGATTATTTGTGCTATTTTTTTATTTACTATTATCAAAAGAGTATTATTTTTACTTCTTGTTTTGTTGAACTTGTTTCAGGTCACAAGTAATAACCCTGAGGAAGCTATAGTTAAGGTTGCAGAAGGAAACATATTATATGAGACATGAATAAAACTATGTACATTACCATATACATTCATGTACCAAATAATATGAAGATACAACTACCAATTTTGGGAGACAAATTCCATGAGAAGACTAGATCATAGCTTCATAAACTTCTAGGAGATATGAAATCTCCTGGGAATATTCCCTTGTTTCAGTGACAGAGAAGGAAGCCAGTCAAAAAGACTAGGATATGGATTCTTCCATGAGACTAGAAGAGAAGTAAGTATTGACTTTGAATATTGATTTAAATAGATCAGTCATGTTGCAGATGTATAAATCCTGATGTGTGTCCAAAGGATTCTCCCAACAGGAGGGAGAAGACTATGACAAGACACTTACTCCAATAATTAGAGAAATAGTTCCAGTATTTATGAAGACAACCGGAACAACCATGATTCATATATAGTATGAGATGCAGGGGGAGCAATACCGATATTTAAAATTGAGTGGAAGCTGGTGCATTACATTATTTGGGTCATGGAGACATGACTACAATAAAAGATAGAGTTACATCCATGAAAGAATAAGAGATACATTCAATATCAGTTATTGAGCCACTCTCAATTTCAAATGAAGTTGTTGTCGTGATAGAATAAGAGGAGTTACTCTTAGATTTTAGTAGTCACAGTGAGGATGAAGCAATCATTATCAGTCTCAGAGAATATGTAGGTGCAGAGTCCCAATTCCAAAAGGAATAATTGCAGAAAGAGGAGAGGACATACTCTCAGGAAGTGAGATAGATAGTTCTTTGCAGAGAACACATAGAGCTAGCACATGATTGTTCAGATTGAGTTGCAGCTAAGAAAGTGTACTAGATTGGTACAATGTAATGTGAAAAAATGGTTTGAATTTGAAGATAGAAAGACTTAGGTCTGCAGGTTGAAGAAGGATTCGTATAGGTTGAAGCAAGCTCCTAGAGCTTGATATGGTAGAATTAATAGTTTCCTGAAGAGATTGGGATTTACCAAGAGTAAAACTGATTCTAACCTTTACCTCAAGGTCATGAATGATGATCCAGTAATGTTACCACTATATATAGATGATGTATTCTTTAAAAGATGAAGAAAATATCATCTCATATTGTAGAAGAAGCTCGCTACAAAGTTTGATGAAGAGCCCAGAGAAGATCTTCCTTAACCAAGGGAAGTATGCAGTTGAAATAATGAAGAGGTTTAAACATGTTGGAATGTAAATCCATGTACACACCCATGGAAATGAAGTTGAATCTCCTGGAAGACACGTCGTCATAATTGGTTGATGCTACTTTGTACAAATAGATTATTGGTTTGGTGATGTATATGACGAATACCAGACCAAATATATGTTTTGTTGTGAACACATTTTGAGTCAGTATCTAGTAGAACCCAGATGTGTTCACCTTGATGATGCAAAAAATGTGATGAGATACCTTAAGGGTACATTGGATTTTGGTCTCTTCTATACTAGAGATCATGACTTCAGATTGTATGGATATACTGATTCAGATTGAGCTGGAAGTGTTTCTGATAAAAAGAGCACTTTAGGATGTTTTTTCAGTATGGGGTCAACCATGACTTCATGGAAGAGTAGGAAGCAACCCAATATTGCTCCCAACATGGAAGAAGTGGAATATATTGTAGCATGTTCCGCCAATTGTGAAGCCATATGGCTTTAGATGTTGTTGACAAATCTATTTGATCTGGAGATGGAAGACACCATCATCCTATGTGATAACTAGAGTTGTATAAAAATAATGTGCTCTATGATGAGTCAAATCACATAGAGATCCAGTATCACTTCATTCATGATATGATGCAGAGATGAGCTATAAATATCCAATATGTTGGCAGAGATGAACAAGTTGCATATGTGTTGACCAAGCCTCTGTCTCGTGTAAAGTTTGAGCACTTTCAATACAAGATTGGTATAGTCCGAAAGGACCTCCCTCGAAAGGGGGAGTAGTGTTGATGATACTATGGTATCCTAACCAATAGCGGGTAGCTCAGTTAGGATTTTATATCCTAGGGGAATGATAATCCTTGGACAGATCCCGAAGGTCCATAAGGATGGGATGTCAGAGTACTTGTGCATGTATATGCTAGATTTGGTCAGTAGTGGTAGCTCTGTTAGGATTTTATATCCTAGGGAATATTTTGATTCCTAGGCAGATACTTTGGATCTGTCAGAGTGCCACAAGATGTTGATGCCATATTTGTGTTGAGTATTTCCATCTTTGTGTTGATGTTAATGCCATCTTCGTACTGAATATTTCCAGCTTCATGATGATGTTGACGCCAACCTCATGCTAAATATTTCTAGCTTCGTGCTGATGTTTTTGTGATGCTAGCCTTGTGCGGGAGATTTCCATCTTTGTGTTTATGTTGATGTCAGCCTCGTGCTGAATATTTCTAGCTTCGTGTTGATGTTATTGTGATGCCATTCTTGTGCTGAATATTTTGAGCTTCGTGCTGGTGTTTTGTTTCTAGCCTCATGATGAATATTTCAAGCATCATGTTGATGTTGTTGTGATGCCAACCTCGTGCTGAAGATTTCCATCCTAGTGTCGATATTGATGATGCTCCATCCTTTGTGTTGTGATACTGTTGTTGTTGATTTTGTATAAGCCTTGTGTTGTTATTGATGATGATAATGTATTAGTGTTATACAATTCCATGTTGATGCAGATGATGATGATGCCACTTCAACTTCTTGCTGAACATGATGATGATGATGATGTTATTTCAACTTTAATGTTGAATATAATGATGTTACTTTAGCCTCATGCTAAAGATGATGATGATGTTACTTTATCCTCATGCCGATGAGGATGATGATGCTACTCCAGCTCCATGTTGTGAACGATGATGATGAGAAAAAATTATGATGATTTATAGATATTCCTGTCAGTGTTCCAGATGTTGTTGATGTTACTTCCCTCCCTCTCCTGGTGATGTTGTAGAATACCCTTCTTGTTAAGGGGGAGTGTTGAAATATTGTAACTACAAAGAGTATTCTATTTATTATTGAGTCATTATTGATTAGATAAATCCCCTTTTGTGGATTGATCATGTCGGGCATTGTAATTGACCAAATCCCCTTTTGTGGATTAGTTAAACCCTAATTGTGTTATGCAAATTAAGAAGTTGTCCCCTAGGCCTAATTAAAGTGGTTTTAACCACTGAGACGACAAGTCACCCCTATCCAGTGAAGAGACACCTTTCCAACACCTGCCTCATTATCTCACTCACTCATTAACTCATCAAGTGTGCAAGTTTGGTAGTTGCAGATGGGAGAAGAAGGAAGAGAGAGGCGCATTTCTTAGTCTTGGATATTCTATAGTGTTTTGGTTTATTGTCTTGGTATTGTATTGTTTATTTATATTAAGGAAGTTTTTGTTGGGTTTTCTTCCTCATGAGGGTTTCCTAGGATAAATTTTGTGTATCTTGTGATTGTGTTTCTCTCAGTGATCCTACATATGCTATTGTTATCTAGTAAATTGAAAAGAAACCTAATAATATCTCAAAACTTAACAAATGGGACATCTGGAGGTGTTGGTAGCCAATGCCAAAGAATCTACCTTCTGATTTGCCTCTCTAGGAATGAAGGAGATATTGAATGCCAGAAAGAAGCTTTCAACTAGGTCCCACACCTCATTCATGTATTGTTTGAGACTTTGTTGATTAGATTGATAGATTCTCTTGACTTGATTGATTATAAACTCAGAATCACCAAATATTTCCAAACTGCCAATAGCCATGTCTTTAACAACCTTCAACCCAAGCACCAGAGTTTAATACTCAGATATATTGTTAGTAGTATCTAATTCCATCTAATAAGAGAGTGTTATAACCTCCTGTGTAGAGGAAATGAGGACTATACCAGCCCAAAAACCGTCTTTCGATGAAGAGCCATCGAAATAAATCTTCCATACATTGTTCTATTTGTAAGTTTTAAACCTGTGAAGTAAAGCAATGCATATATATTATTAATCAAAACATAATTTAATCAATGGCTCATGCACAAAGTACATAGAGATTTTATACCGGAAACCCTCAACTGGGAAAACCTTTCTTATATTCATTATATCAAATTTAACCATTCATTATACAATATATACAATGTTTTTAGGTATTCTATAGATACCAAAACCCTAATCCCTAAAACCGAGATTATTTTTAGTAAACCGCTAAAAATAGCAAAAACCACCCAAAAAACAAATTTCGGGGCGTTGCACGTAACCAGGGGAGGGCATACCTACCCCCCCCCCCTGAGACCCCCCTAGGAAAGCACTCGGCGCACATGGCACAAATAGAGAACTAGTACGAGGGATCGTCAAACACAGTTGTCATATCTGATGTGCCCACAAACACACATGCAAAGAATATAACACATACCCAACACTATTGATTTGTCAAAGACTAATATTTTCATTTGTTGAGTGTAATTTCTGGTTCCTTACCATTTAGATGAAAATAATATGAGCCGATCTCATCCTCAACAACTTAAATTGGGTGATTTCTTGGATTATGATGGTCGCTAACAATATAGGCCAATATGACCTCTTTGTATATCCTCCTGTTCTCTCCTTCGAAAACAAGGATGGTGGCATACGTGAGGTCCATTTGTAATGATCCTCCAACCTTCTTGGCCCATATCCTAAACAAAATAATACCAAACTTGGGGGGAATGTCAGCCACAATGATGTCCATCACTACACTTTTTATGAGTAACTGTGCCAAAGAAACCACCAGATATTTTATTAATCCCAAACATTTGACCATTTTAGAGTCAAAGGAGAAAAGGTCTTGGTAGGGCTTGATGATCTCCAGACCTAGTTCCTCCATAATAACTTTAGGCATGACATTGTGTGAGGCACCTAATGCCATGAGACAATTATGTAGGATATTATCATGGACATTTAAAGAGATGTAGAAAGGTGGAGAAGCATCAAATCCATCATCAATGTGTGGACCCACAGTAATGGATGGGCTCTCATCCTGTAGAATAATCACATTAGAAGTTACAATAGAATTAGGTGGCTATATAAAATTCATAATGGATTGTTTGAAAGGCTCATTTTTCAACAATTCTGAAAGAGGTGCATTGATCTTGATTTTTCTCAACTCATGTTCTAGAATGAAAGATGCTTGCGGCCTATTAGTTTCCTTTACTTCAGGGACAATATGTTTTAATGGAGGAGGTTGGTGAGCTTTAACCAATGCACCCTTTCTTGGATTTGTCTTGGGAGGAGCCTCTATTTTTCTATTTTGATCAGAGGTGGTGGATTTGGGAGTGCCTGTTCTAGGTCTCAAGTCATATTTATTTTGGGGTTGGCCTTGAATATCTCTCTCTTCCCCTATCTCAATATCAAACTGATATGGAAATTTTTCTAAATCATAATCTTGCTGCATTAAGTGATTGGTGTAAAAATCCGTTTCATTGAAAATTATAACAACATCATCCACATCATCATTGTCTGCATCCATCTCCTCAATATATTTTTTTTGGAAAGGAGGTACTAATCTTTGGTATTCAACATTCCTTGTCTCTCTGTGCATTATCTGAGGGGTATAATTCGACCTTCTAAACTAGTTGGGATTTCTGTTCCCAGCCCCTTGAAAAGCTCTGTTTGGTTGTTTAGATTCCCATTACATCTTAACTATTTTAGATTTCAGATCCTTCAAGGTTTTGGTCATTTCATCAAGTTTGGGAACATATGTGGCTGGGTTAGAGGAGGCAGGGGAATCCTCTCTCTCTTTCTTCTTGTATTTTTTAGATCTAGTTTTTAACCTATCTAATTCCAAGATGTTAGATTCAACCTCAATGGTTGCTTCTTGCATGGATATCAAGGTAGTGGATATTCTCTCACTCAACGTAAGAGAGAATTCTACATCAAATTCATTGGCATAAGTGATCTTGGTAGGGGATTCAGTTGGTTTTATCTCATATGGGATCCTACCATACATCTTATTAAATCTCTTGGTGAAGTCCAAAATAGACTCACCATTATTTCTCTTAAGGGCCCCAAACTCAGTGATGTAACATAGATAGTCCCTTCTATCTCCCCATTTCTTTATGAAAGCTTCATCTAATGCATCAATACATGCCATGGAGGTTGGAGGGAGGCCTTGGAACCATTTTATTACCTCCCCATCGAGGCTTTGTACAAAAAACCTCATCCACACATCTACATAGTCCATGTTAAAGTTGTCTGCAAAGCTGTAAAATGAAACCAGATGTTCCTCAGCTGTGACATCCCCTTCACCATTATATCTTGGTAAATATTTCATGTAATATGTGACTGGGAGTGCAGGTAATCCTATAGGAAAAACTAGGGGTGCATATCTGACAACAATTATGGCATCCATTTTGTTAACAACCATTGTTTTGGAAATAGGAATCTAAATATTGATTTGAGATACAGGGGTGGATGATGGAATATATGATGAAGTATAGGAAGGATTTGAAGGTGTCTGTGGTTCCTTGGAATTTTGATTCTTAGGGCTAGAAAATTCAAGCTGCTTGTGATGATGAAGAACAATACATTCTTGAGGTGTAGCTTTACCCTTGAGGGGTGAGGTATATATTTGAGCTAAGGTGAATTTTCTTAGTTGTCTTTCTGGCTCAGATACTACTGCTCTCTTCTTAGGGATAGGATGAGCCTTAGTGGCTCTGGTGTTCTCATATTTATACTTCTTGAGTCCTTTTATGGGAGCCAATATTCCTTTTGTGAAGTTTACTAAGTGGAGTTGCCGGGTGAAAGATGGAAGTATGAATGTGTCTGATCTTTTTTCACCATCAATGGTCATATATGATCTTTTTCTTTCTCCCAAGAAAAAATATTTCACTACTTCATTCCTCGGCAATGGAACCAAAAGATGTTGGTCCTAAAGTTGCACCTGACTGCTAAAGGGAAGATATAGGCCACCTCACGTTATGAATGGTTAGGTTTTCCAAATGACATGGATGAGGGTCCTCTTTGGCTGGTGGCACACTAAGGATAGACAAGTGAGATAGTAAAGGTAAGAAACAAAGAAAAACAACGAACCATTCAATGAACAATCTACTGCTAGAATTTTAAGTCTTAAAATGTCATTTCAAGCATTAAACATGTACCAAAAACATAGTTATTCCCACAGATTGAAACAAAAAAAATCTTCATCAAAGCATAGCTGTTATCATAGGTTGCATATTTATAAAAAAAAGTAAGACAATAGCTTAAGGAATAGGAATGTACTTCACACAAATAAAAACTGTATTCAAGATAAGAAACACATACAAATTTGGACACAAACACACTGTCATCAATATTATCTTCACTAGGTAGAGAGATTTAATCCATGAACATAATGGGTCCAACCAGTTTTTGTATTGATATTTTTCTCCCAAAAACTGAACCCACAAAACATACAAAAACTGCATATTTATCAGAGTTGCAGAGGCTCTCGACCAGTGTGGAACTAAGGTTTATCTCTACACATCGGTTGTAAAACAACTTATTAAATTAACTAAAAAACATTGTTGGAGTATGTTAATGAATACTCTAAAATTCACTTAACAAATATGAGTGGTTCTTATAACACAAAAAATACCACTTATTATGCCTTAAACTAAAAGAGTCTTGAACAAAACAATTAAAAACTGCTACTAGCAATGAAACTGGGATGATGCATGCACTGGAATGAACCGAGATTTAATAGAAGATGGATAGGAGTGATAGAACTGAGTTCTGTATTGATCACTGGAATGGATGCGCACTATTTGAGGCCAATGAAGATAATTGAATATGTTGGTAGTGTTTTTTCCCTACTTATCTCTTGGAGGAAAGAAGAAAATCATCTGGTGTTTTCTCGGAGTCTCTGATATCCTTTCTACATTATGGGCATGTATTTTCCCCAATTATGGTTTGGCGCCCCTTTTTAAACATTCCAAAATGTGAAATAAATGTGGGTGAGACACTTCCGAAATATAGTGATCGGGGGCTTCGAAGCACAAATTATACATATCCTTTGGAGGACAGACCTCCCAGAGTCATTAACTAACACTAATCACTTATTAACCCAAGATTACCTTTAATCATTTAGTGTTTCGACACTTCGACAATTCAGGGTTCGAGAGTTTTTGAATGATGAGTTTGAGAATATCTCGGAGTGACGTGGTAGTGAGGACCCACTTCGGTTGTTCAGGGCTTCAACACTTCAGGGCATCAACACTTCAAATGTTCGTGCTTGTTCTGGATCAAAATATCCCAGAGGACAATCTCCCAGAGTGACGTGGTGGCCTAACGTCATATCATTGACATGTCATGGAAAGAAGGGTGACACATGTCACCTAGAATGGAGCAAATGTTATACCAAAAATGCCCGAAACGAATGCCACATGTCATCATCAGGACCGATTTCCATGTGCCATGTGCCATGTGTCATATTGAGGAAGGACCTTCATGAAAGGAACTTAGTCACTTTGGGACTTCGACACTTTTGGAAACTATGTTAACTTTCGATCAAAATCTCCCGAAGGAAATTTCCCCAGAGTGACATGGCAACTATGACGTCATGATCGATGATGCATCATGAAAATAAGGGTGACACGTGTCACCTGGAATGGGGAAAATGGTGTGATGAACATGTTAGAAATGAGTGGCACGTGTCAGAGACCTATGGATTCCACATTTCACTATGGATGCATGCCTCGTGCTAGCATAGATGAGCGTTATGTGTCTCTGGCGCTTCGAAGTTCATGGATTTCAAACACAAAGTATGTATAACTCCAAGAGGACTGGACTAGCGGAGTGACATGACACTTCAGGACTTTGGCTCTCTAGCCCTTTGGGGCTCCGGTACTTTGGGGGTTCACGATTGTATTGAAGTAAAACCTTCCGGATGGATGATCCTATGGATCTGATGTGGCAGTTTGATTTCATATCATTGACATGTCACATAAAGGAGGGTGAAATGTGTCACTTGAAATAGAATAGATGATAGCCCCAAATGTGCTTAAAATAAGTGCCACGTGTCTCAACTGATGAATTCCACGTGTCTCAACTAATGGATGCCAAGTGTCATGATAGAAGAGTTCTTCTACACTTCAGTGTTCAACACTTCAACTCTTTGGATCTGACGTGTCCATGACATCAATTTCATTGATGTTGCGCCAACATTTCAACATTTGAGAGTTTTGGAGTGTTGTGCTTGGGAATCCCCAGAGGACGATCGTCGAAACGATGTGGGGGTTCGATGTTCAAGATTTTTTTACAAAGATGAGCTCAAACATTTCGACGCCGAATTCACAGAGTGGATTATGTGTGAATCTTGCAATTAAACCTCACACAATTTCTATAACCCCATATGTGCAAGAATCATTGATCTGATCATCATGTTAGTTCTCCATCGCTGAAATTTAACCTGTCTATTTTCACAATCCAGGCCCGAAAATGACTACTCTGAATTGTTGCGTTCTGTTCATGGGAATTTCCTATGGAATCTTATTGCACATAAAAAGGACTTGGTGGTCTTGGATGTCTCCTACGCACAAAAAATACTTGGTGGACCTATGACACTCTCAATCAATGGAAAACATGATGACACGTATTTAGAACCAAATCACAACATGCAATTATCCTTCAAGAAAAAAGAAAAAATTTGCGCAAAGAATCAATCAAGAAAGATAATGTTAAAAAAAAAGTCATTTAGAGAGGGAAACCGAGTTAACCAACCAAAAGAAGAATAATTTTGATGAAGGCATAGGGAGAAGAGGTAGGAGGGGGAGGGGTGAAGACATAAGTCTCAACACTTTCCACCAAATTCCCTACTCCCGATTTTGTCAAAGATTCACGTTTTGTACCTCCTTCATGTCTTGATGGGAATCATCAAGGAGCTATAATAGCTCATAAAACCACTCATTATGAGTATCTTTGGCTACAAAAATTCATTCCTATGTGGTGTGGCCCCGACATGGCGAGCCATATGATGCTAACAATGGCTCATGAGTTCATTGGTGATGATCAAGATATTTTGCTGGAGACTAGATATGGGCTCTAATTTTCATAACTTGTCTATACATATTGATATGTATTCGATCATTATATTATTTTTCATCTATCATGATGATTTCAAAGTGGAAAAAATTAGAGGAATCAACTTGCAGGGTCATTTTAGTGGTAGGTCCTAGTTTCGAAAATTGGGGTCCAGAACCTTCTGAAGACATTTTGAGGCATTTTGAGGAATTAAATTATGCACACCTCCGTGATGGTGTTCTACACTACGATACCTTTCCAATGGTGCATATTTCTCGTCAATTGAAGTTCATGTGCAAAAGTTATGCCTCCCATAAGTTGACCTATTGTGTTGACCACCATGGTATGAGAGGATGCCATGTCATCCCCCATTACTCATGTATATGGGGTTAGTCATGTGAGTAATTTCAAGAATATTCTAGAAGGTTCAAAAACCTACCACAATTGAGGGTTGAGGAAGTAAAGACAATACCCCTAGATGGCTATCAAGATATGTTAACTACATAGTCACTAGGAGGAGAAGGGATTCCATTTTATGTTATTATATTTTTTTCCATAGCAAAGGAGAACAACTGGGAGTGAGAAATTAGAGAGAATAACATAGGGGGTTAATGTTATATAGTATCCTAACAGGCCACAAGTCTTAGGTAACTCCATAGAGAGTGCCTTTTCCTTTGTACTTGCATTATTTCCATACCAAAGAAAAGAGAACAGAGAAGCCTCACCTTCAAGATGTGTTTTCTCCCATAAGGGTTTCCCAGAGAAAATATTTGTGTTCTCTTGTTTATGGTGTGTGATTGTAATTTACTTTTCTCTATTTTTTCCATTAAATGACTATTTTTCATGCATAATCATTAAATCAATAACTAAATACTCTATAATCTAAAGGAATTTAACCTTCATAGTCTAGATTTTAATTTTATTTATTAGATCTTTTGTGATGAACTATTCTAGTGGAATAGCCATGACAATTTATAGATCACGCATAGTTCCTTGAATATAGGTGTGTGGTGTGAGTGTTTTTTTTTGCATATACCATATCCAAAAATTCCAAAAACATTTGTTCTTTTTGAGATTTCACTACACGTTTTTTACCCTGGAATCTAGTTTACATGTGTTGACAAGGTTACGGGGAATTTTTTATGAAGATGGAAACTTACACTGAACTTGGGGTACATGTTATTGAACTAACATATAGGGATAGTTTTTTCCCTATGATACCATATTTCATTATTAACCATCCATTTTTTTGTCACATTGCCTTAGGTTTTATCCTCTCAAGTTGTGACATTAGCCACTTCCTTTTTGCACATCGTAACTTGTACTATAGTTCCCACCCATCATGGGATCCCTAGTTAGCACCCATATTTCCATTCGATGCCCATGATACAATTTATTATAATCCCGAGAACCCTCTTATAGCCCCACCATGACTTGATGTTGAGATTCATGTTCCTCTCTTCATCTACATTCTTGCCATATCCCGAGGGGGTTCTCGACTTTTTACATTGATTTACAGTCGCATATGAAATTTTTTATTGCATCATGTACCCCGATATTGTGCTACTATTTTCCCATATCCCTCTTATCTCTATTGTAGTATCCCTCAATGATATGCCTCTTTCATTATTTGGCCTCTGTCTTGCATCCACCTACCCATGGAGACAACCACTATTAAGAGTGGACCTCACTTTCCAATGCCCATTTGCATTCAAATTGTGTATTTTGATTCCATGCAATTAGAACATAGGATCATGCTGTTAAGACACTCGTTCTCTCTAGACAAGATGAATTTTACCCCTTTTTTTATGCTTGTTAATCCATGAAAAAGGCACTAAATGAGATCACTTTTAACTCTTTTTCATGCTCACTAAACCATGAAAAATACACCCTTTGAGTATCTTTTTACCTCTTTTTTCAGACTTGTAAAAAGACAAGAAAAAGACACCACATGAGTGTACTTTTAATTGTTTTTCAGGTTCACTGAAATTGGACGAAAAAGACACTCCCAAGAACACTTTTATCTCTCTTTCATTCTTGTTAAACCATGAGGAGACACTAAAAAACCAAAAAAAAGAGTGATCTTTTTAACCATTGATCTATTCATGAAATGATAATGTTAAGTTGCATTTCCCTTGAAATGCCACCCATTTCAGTCACCATATTAAAGTTGGGGTATAGATTTCCTAGGATTCGTCCCAGTAATATGAGACACAAATAATCCTCCAGCTGGGAGTGCATCAATTCCTCCTACATTGTTGCACTATATTATTCCAACTCTTAAGTCTTGCTACCAATTCATCCTTATGTCGTGCTATATGTTCAAGGTAAGTTAAAGCCTAGGTTGTTCATTTTCTATTTTGTTTCCCTTATGTGTCATCCATCCCTATGTCAGTTGTACTTGGTGATTATATCTCTTCACATAATCTCTTAGTGTATTTTTCCTGTCAGTTGATGGGGATACATTAAGGAATTCCTTTGATGGATCTCTCCCTATTGACTTCAACACACTATCTAATAGACATATTTAGAAACTAGATAGTACCTTGGAGCCTACAGTCCCAAGTGGTAGACCTCCTTGTGACCGACAATGGGTTTACCTCATTGTCTCATGATCGATTGATTCTATGATTTTTCCATGTCATATCCTACATTCACACTTTCTAGATTGTACTAGGTATCTTGGGGTCCATTTTCATCATTGGTGGCTCCCCTCATGTTTGTTAAAGGTATCCATTAATGATCGATAATCAGACGGATTCTACCATGATCAACATCATCTCATTTAATCGCATGTTTTATATTTGTACCATTGAGGTTTGGTACAAATAACTTGGGTTTGTGGCCACATCACTTATTCATGCCACCCCTCTTAAGTTGCGATGGAGTATATCACTTTTTTATGAGTACTTTGAAGACTTCATAGGGACTCTCCTTAGTGCTTGATGTCTTCCTGATGTATACTGTGACATAGATCCACATTTTATTTTATCATTGATATGATCTCATTGATGACATGGATCCACCATCTATTATTTCATGGCCATGGTCTTTCATTTCATGTCATGGATCCTAGTGTATTGTTTTGGAGGCCATACTTTGATACCCTTCAAAGTCTGGGAATGTCTATCTTGAGGATGGTATATACATGTATTTATACTTGGTTTTTGATTGCAGGTACTCTTTTACCTCTTTAATTTTTTTCTCTCTTCTCACATTGCCTCACATTGGTGACAATTTATTGTAATGTGTTTTTGACATCCATTCCCTTCCTGAACTCACACGTTAGGGGGAATTTGTATAACATTAATTTCCAGCTTATAGTGTCAGGAGGAACTTAGAAAAATATGAAAGTTGAAACAAACTATTTAATTGAGGATTCAATCATTTTTTGAAGTGTGTCTCTAGTCATCTATATGACAACTAATTACATGTCTCTTGTCAACAATGTGCAACCTGAGACACCCCCTGTAACCTTCTATATTTGTGGATTTTTGAAGAGGAGAGTGAGGGATGAGTTAGTTATTCATGGCATGAGCCTTGGAACTCACAACATTGGAGTCTCCATTGGTTTCTAGAATATCTAGAAGCTCTCCCAAGCATCTTCCATGAATCTATATAAAAAAGGCCAATCTTGAGCATGAGGAGGAAGAATCATTAACAAAGTTATTCTACCAAAATACAAAGGTGCTTCTCCATTCTATATCAGTTGCATTCAGGTTTCCTAGATTGGTTGAAAATAAGATGAGGAACAAGGAGCAAGGGGTAAGAAGGAGCGCATCTACACCTAGAGGTAAAGTGCATTGATGTACTTCTTTCATTTTGATATATAGATCATTGGTTTTCCCCTTTCATATTTTTCATTTTCAATGATATATGTTAGATCTGTTCTCACCTTGAATAGATCAAGACAAATCTAGATGAATTTGTGATTTCCTAACACTAGATAGAATTTGTAGATTGGTATTGTTTGTCTCTTATGTGTAGGTAGCAAGTAAAATGAGATTGGAGCTAGATCTCCCAAACTACAACAAACAAGGACACGTGATAATGAACTTCAAAGGAAAATATATTCCTCTTTACTATCTCTTATCATAAAATAAGAAACACCTTGTTTGGATCTAGGAAAGCCATATAATTCTAGCCCATTGTCTATCTAGGATCAATAGGTGGATCCTAGGGATATGTTACTATTCCCTTGGTGATATTTTCTCCATAAAAACACTATAATAATAACACCTCGTAGTGGAGGTTTTCATGGAACCTCCCTAAAATATTTATCCCTTATCTGTTTATAGCAGAGGTGGGTGATCAAAGGTTTTAACACCAGTGTGTCCCAATCATCACCACACATTGGTGCACTTACAATCATAATGCCCTGATGCTTAACAAATAAATTGCATCGATAACCATTATTAATATAAAATGCTAAAATATCATTTTTTATATAAAAAATAAAATGCATAATGATGCTCCATGATAACCTAAGCACGTCTATGCACATATAAATGACACATTGGATCAAGTTAGAACAATTTATTATTCAATAAAAATTTTAATTTAAAAACCATAAACCTTCCATGATGTTCTTAAAAACCTCTACAACCTCGGTGTGTCTAGGGTAAAATAAAAAAAAAATGTACCTGTGCATTCAAGTACTAGAGAGCACATCAATGCATCTCATTGTTGGGTGCTCTGCGATAGGGTACAATATTTTTTTTTACCAAACCAAATATCATCATTAAATTTCCTTAAGTGATAATTCCAACCTCTCACAAAAGCACCAATGATCACCCTCCTTCTATGACTTCCCTATTTTCAATGCTCTATAGTGTTTCTTTCTTAGTGCCCTTATAGATTTATTACATTTTCCAATTTTGGAGAAAATTTGAAAATTTCATTTTTCCTCTATGAGCCAACCATGCCTCCTTGGGAAAGAAGAGACCAGGTAAATTGTTTGTTACCTCATTTTATTTTTCACTGGATAAAATTTAAAATTGTCCTTAAACTTGACATTTGTTTCATTTAAAAAAAAAATTATGCACAGTGTGCATCACACGTTTGACTCTTCCCAAATGCAATTTATTCTGTGAATTTATAGTAATCACCATCCATGATGCGTCCCATGAATTAACATGAAGCACCACTAGTAGTACATATAAAATTACACAACACATCACTAAATACTAAGCATCGTACACCGGAATGTCATTGTGCAATACTGGTTTCTCTATCTTAGAAGATGAGCTATCTTAAAAAAAAACCCACCGGTGCATTGTGACAATTTAAATGCACCAATTCCCTTCAACAAACCTAACAGAACCTAACTGATGCATTGTAAAATAAAACACAATGCTAAAAATACACATCGAGGCTCCAAGGAACATGAAGCACTAAAGTTATTGGTGTACCTTAACAATGTGTATCATGTTAGAAAAGGCACCACAAACTGGTGTGTTATATGGAATAACATGCATCGATGCACCACATCATACCACACATATAATAATTATCACATCGATGCATTTAGTTACTAACATAGCTCTGGTGCACCATACAACATGGAGTACCATGAAAAATGTGAACATGGATCATTGAACTTAACGATGCATATCAATGGATTTATTGACAAATATAGCACTAGTGTGCCAAATAGCATAGAGAATCGGTTATAGTGCATGTTTTCTAATGAAGTGCACTGGTAACGGTGCATATTAGTTATTAAAGGTGCATCAATTACTTTGCCACATTTGTTTTGCAAACATAAATTAATTTCATTTTTTTATAAATCCAAAATGGTTATATATCTGTGTGTTTTACAATTTCAATTTGTTATATATATATATATAATTGTATGTGAATCAGAGACAATGATGACGAGCATGGGAGTAGGAGAAACAATAGGTTGACACATACATCTTTGTACAAAAGTGGGAGACTACAGAGAGGGAGAGAGAGAGGATTCCTCACCCTATTGCACCATAGACTCATTTCATTTTGAGGAATGTTGGCCTCCTAATGTTTTATTAGGAGGCTACATCCCTCAGGGAGAACTCTTCATTTTTCACAATAGTTGATTCGTTGTTGGGATCATGCTCGAAAGGAATTCAGGGTTGGTATCGATATATGGTATCAACCCACATAGGAGGATATTTATTTTATCACTAGGTTTTCTAGGAGGGGGAAGTTTTGGATCTAGTTCCTTGATCTACCATTTGGCATTGTGGGAGAGAGTCAGTTGGTACATGTGCAAATATATGTCAATGTGGACATTATTTCCGCTATGGAATTTGAGGTTTCTAGTTGTTAATTGTGGATATGTGCATTTGGTGTAGAGGAGGTTAGGTTCCTATCCCTTATTGTCACAACACTAGAACACTTTAAATTTGCTAGGAAGCGTATTATTTTTTCATTGATAAACTATGTAGATAGTTTGTTTTAGAGGCGCTAACTGATTAGGTGGTTGGATATTTTTTTTCACCTGTTTTGTTTTGCATTAGATCATTGTCGCTCTGTTTTTTATGGGAGGTTATTCTTCCCATTTGCACCTAATTTGTTTTCTCTATTTTTTGAGATGTTTCGTGTCACTTGATCGAAAGTAACCCATTTCTCTCCTAAGCCTATGAATGATGCACATATGTGCATGTGGGGGGCATTTTTTCCTAAGAGGGGCCAACCAGAGTGGTCGTCTACTCTGATGAGTCATATGGAATGTTTTGGCTAGAGAGGACAATCATGTCCTCAATCTTGTACAATACTCACACATGAGAATGTAATGGAGAGAATTTCCAAACATCTTATTCACTATAGATGAGCCAACATATGATAGAGGTAATATTATCATTATGTTTTGATAAATCTAGTTGCATATTTTTTTATCTTATTTAATGCACATGTAATTTATTGTAACATTTTGTTTCAATTATCTGATTATTGTTATTTATTTTTTGGCTGATATTGGCACATATGTTGGGGAGGAGCCTCCCCAACATGATGAGGATATGGATGCGGTAGATGAGTAGTTTCCAGTACATAGAATTGACATGCAACATAAAATATATTGGAGAGTGCAAACTGAGGTGGAAGATCACATATGTGGTTTGATTCCCAGGAAGGGAGTGGCACCTATACACGTTAGAGAGATCTTATGAGTACTAGAGATACCTATGATATGGTCAAACCTTCCTTGTGACATGAAATCACTCATGCATCATGTTTTTGGTGCCCTCAACCTCATCCATAGGTTGAGGGATGTTTCTCATTCCACTTTATATGGCTCATCTTTTTAGGATGATGTTATTGATCCTCCACCACATGATCCTTCACTACCTTGTTCTCCACTAGACTGACCGACATCCCCTCCTTCTTCACCTCTATATGTTTCACTAGCTGCACCATATACTGATCCTCCTCCTCCTCCTCCACATGTGTCACTAGCTACATTATGCACCTATCCTCCCCCTCCTCCACAAGTGTCATCAGTTGCACCATCCACTGGTTCTCCTCCTCCATATGATATTGGTGGAGAGATACATCATAATTTTTATTGTTATTTTTATTTGATATAGGTAACGATATACTCTCTACCTTTGGTATCATAGGCACTGATGTCCCTGGCTCTGGTGGTGGACCTATCTAGTAGTGGTACTTGACATGTATATTGATTGATGTATATTTGAATTGAGATGTATATATGACATGCTTATTTATTTTTATGAGATGTATATTTGACATGTATATTGATATGTGTATCGATCATGTATATTATCTTTTTTCATATCATGTTGATGTTTTTTTTGTTTGATTTATAAAATGTATTATGAGTACACTAATGATTTCTCTATTTTTAAATCAAATTTGAGATGTATCACTCATTTAAATTTAGAATTGCCATATAATGTTTAACTTTAGTTTTATGAAATCATTTAATTTGGATTGTAATTGCAAAAACTTATAACCATTAATGCCATATAATGTTTAATTCTTCTTCAAGGTGAATTGTTTGTTGTCTAACAAGATACAATATGTTGATTAAACATGTTTACAAAGAAAAATACATAATTATGATAAGCGAAATGATTGTGATTTGAATAAATATGTATTTTTCATATATTTTAATAATAACATTATGATATTATTATTCACTAACATTATGATATAATTATTCACTAACAATAATGAAGATGTATTAATAATGTTCTTTTATTAATTTTTATTATTCAAAGACTACAAAACAAAGCTATAATATAATTGTTTACTAAAATCACAATTATTATATTTTATTTTTCCAAAGATTTGATTAATTTATATTATTCAACTATTATAATATATTAGATTTATTTAATTAAGTTCAAATTATTAAATATAAAAAATAAATAATAATAAAATTTTATCTATACACTTTTGATGAAATGGTTTTACAATTTTTAACTATATTACCAACTCTATGAATATTCTATTTAAAAAATTATGTAAAAGTATGTTTTTAATCTTCTATTAAAAAAATATGTTGAGTATTGTATTTAGTTGATTATGTATTAAAATGTATGCAAATATTGGATTTGGTTAATGAATGAAAAATATAATTTTAATAATTACTCTTATGAAATGTTATTTTTTCATTTATTTTAATGATAAAGTTATTATAATTTTTCACAATTAAATTTATAATAGTTGTATTTAAAAAAAAATATTATTTGAAAATTATAATTAATTGAATTTGTTTTATTAAATTTAAATTATTAAATATGAAAACAAAATCATTAATAATAATGAAATTTAATATACAAAATTTGTTTTAAATAACTTTATCATTTTTTTCTCCAAATTTATGAATCTTCTTTTAAGGAAATGTAAGTATTAGATTTGGTTAGTGAAAAAAAAAATTAATTTTATAAGGTTAAAACAATATTAAATTAAATTAATATTAACATTTAAAAATATAAAAAATATTAATAAAATTCAATAAATAAAATAAACAAAAGTACATGTGTAGATGTTATAGGATTTAATCCCCATATTTGATTTAATGATCGTATCTAAACTGGGTGAAGATGCATCAATATATTCATAACAAAAAAACTATTTTATTATTGCATTAGGAGGCACTGTAATGTTTTGGTGATTTTTTTATCACTTGTCACTTCTTCTTTTCGTTAGTGTATTAATTGTCCATGAGTTATATGACCGTTTCCTTGTTTTTTTTAGGATATAAATCTTTCTTTTCCATGGTAACAACTTGGCTAGTAAAAGTTGGATTGTTACTTTATCAATGAAAACCTAATACAAAATAAAAAAAAATCTTAATTGTGGCTAGGCTCTAGAAAAGACTCATTTATAATTTCCATTTCCTTCAAGGGGC
This sequence comes from Picea sitchensis, assembly GCA_010110895.2. Taxonomy (NCBI): domain Eukaryota; kingdom Viridiplantae; phylum Streptophyta; class Pinopsida; order Pinales; family Pinaceae; genus Picea; species Picea sitchensis. The sequence goes on along the minus strand of SNQJ01S0003308.1, from coordinate 181,004 downwards.
AGGGATGATTTTAAGGATGGAAATTTATTTTAAAATGTAAAAACCTTGGCTAATCTTACTTAACCTTCATATGCCAACTATAAATGTTTGGCGATATTTTGTAAAAATATTCAAATTTATAAGGATTTTATATAGTTTTTATAAAAGTTTTGCGATTTTTAAGGTAAAATAATTTTATCCTATAGAATTTGGGTGAATCATTTTTAAAATAGCGAATCTCGTTTTTGGAAAAACCATGGAAAATTATCCCATGAATGAAATTTAGCCCCTAAAATCATCTATGTCAAGGGGAATGTAAAAATAATGATTAATATAAGTTTATATGTTTAGAAAACTAAAGGATGGAGTAGAATAGGTGAAGGGCATGATAGTTTCAATAGTGAAGGTTGGGAATGTCATCCATGTTGGTAATGACAACACCAAAAGTGTGACTCCACAACTCATATATGTTGCAAGAAGTTATTTTGTTGGAAATATCCTTAGAAGTTCCATCAAAGTAAGTATATATTTATTTTAATTTTGATTGTTTCAAACAATAAAAATTTAAGGTTTGATTTTTTAAAATCATCATTTTTTAAAATAAAATATATTTTAAAATATATATTTACTAAATTGTATTATATGAATACATCATCAACTTTGTGATATCTCAGTTAACATTTAGTAATTCAAAAGTTAACTTAAACATACATTAATATAAAACACCATAAATTTTCTATAAAAAACAATAAATATGACAATAAAAATATATCGAAACCACATTTTATACTTGTACTATTTAATATATTTTTAATATGATGGTTGTAAATGGTTGTTAACTTTTCATATCCAACATTATTAAATCAAGAAAAAAAAACATGATTTTACAATTATAGATAACCATAATAAAATGACACATCCACAATATAAATGTCGAAACAAAACATTTACATGTCACTCTTCATTGCCACCACCCTAATTATCATCCTTGTTTGGAATTGTAACATTTTTGTTCTAAAACGACATGAGACATCATGTCTTAGTACGAACCACCAATCGTCATCCAAGACATTTGGGTAAAAAACATTTGGTTGTAGTGTTTTGGGAAAACATAAGACAACTTAGTTTCAACCCACATTTTTTTAGAGTTAATATATATTAGCCCACTATCACAATATTCCTTTACATTTCTCTAGTCGATGTTATCCCACCACTTGCAACTAAATATAACACATTGAAAACATGAGAATTCCACTTCCATGTTCTCTTGTATCTTTCCAATGTAACCTAACTTCCCCTCTATTAGGTTTTTATCACGGTGGCTAGCATAACTAGATTGGTCGAACTAGACCTCCACTCCACAAGCTTGTGTGATGTGTCCATCGTAGAAATCCTTAGTTTGAAAATTATGTCCATATACCCACATAGATGGGAAAAAATTAACTTGTAAAAATGTGAACAAAGGATGACGTCATATGTCTAATAACCTTAGCATTAATTAAAACATAATACATGTTACAATTCAAATGTGTAATATTATAAATAGAATGTGGTACTTAAAGAGGTTATTACAGAGTTGTTGCACCCAATCCCTATGTTTAATGCAGCCATATCTTCTCTGCAAGGGTAATGACCAGACATAGCGTATTTCCATATAATCTGGTTAGCCGCCCAACTATTGGGATAGAGTCTTGGTATATTTTATTTAAAAAAAATAGGATAAGCCATGCTTCTACCATTCAACCATATGAATGCTTTCCTATCACTATCCCATTTCCCTCTTTTCTCTATATACAACACAACCCATGGTTGTGTTTCCTCAACGTTGTAAAGAACAAATTTATTGATGACATCAATTTCTAAATTCACTAATGTATATAAGATTTCAAAATGAATAGTACGAGATCAAACATATATTATCAACTTCAATGCACACAATTTCTCTGTACAATTTTGACAAAACATAAGTGACTTACTCTTTATCATGTGCCTTCTTCCATTCATTTGAAGTATCTTCCCTTCCCTTATTTTCCTCATCCCATTGGTCATCCCAAACCATTACCCCTGGTGTATCATCATTTTTCTTGATGTAATCACTTGCATAATAGAACGAATCGTATATTATGTACCCCTCCTCCATAGATCCCTATTTTTTTCCCCTTTGTTGAACAAACCCCTTCAATTTTTTTCATGTAACTCTCTAGGAAGAAAATCCAATGGAATGAATACACCCTAGCTATTTCAACCTCATGAGGTAGGTGAATTAGAAGATGGAATTGCAAGTCCATAAAACTTGTGGGAATTTCCTTCTCAAACATACAAAAAATCTTAGCTATATCTTGATTCCACCATGGAATGATTTTTAGAAAAACAGGATTGCGAAGCAATAAAATAAGACAAATGTGGAAATAAAACACAAAAGATACACAATACAATAGAGACACATATATGCATGGTTTACCTAGTGTGGGATACGTCCACCAGAGAAATTTCCAGGTCCTTCCTTTTTATTATCCAACAAAATGAAGGGATAGAACCTACAACACACTCGTTGTAACTTCCTCTTATATCTCTCACAATCTCCTCTCTTAGAATACAATATATGTGATAATGCACAGTTGCAATAGAATTCCCTCATAAAAGAGGGTTCCCTTCTAGGGAAAAAACCCTAAAATAACTTCTACCGTCAGATCTACGACCTTATACTGAATAGTCGATATTGAATATGAAATTACAATATTTTACAAGGCATTTTTTCCCAAAATTTCACTTTGGGGAACTACCCATGAATCCCCCACCTGGGGGGGGGCTACAAAAAATTGTCATTTCCCCCCCTCCCTGGACCCCCCTAGATATAGTTGTGGGGATAAATGCCACCCACACCCCCCATTAAGGAATAGGGTCCAAGCACAGATGAAACAAACCTTTGAATCAGGATGATAATTAGGCTCCACAACCAACAATCTCCTACTTGGAGACTGATCACAACAAATCCACTGTTGTTGTACCTACTAGACTATACTCCTCCTTGGACTTGGAAAATTTCTCATCTTCACCTCCAAGCTTGAAGACCAACTGAAACTGAGCAGGAACTTAGTTTCTCCCTTGTTACTCCCTTTGTTAAGATGTCTGCAGGATTATGGATAGTATGTATCTTTTCCAACTTCAAATGTCCATCTTCCAAGATAGATCGTATGAAATGGTACCTGAGTTTTATATTCTTAGTATTCTAATGGAAGGATGAGTTCTTTGAAAGATGAATGGAATTCTCATTGTCACAGTACAAACTGCTATTCTCTTTCTTCTTTCCCAATTCCTCCATAAACCTCTGTAACCAATTCATCTCTTTACTAGCCTCTGTAGGCACAAAACATACTCTACTTCCATTGTTGAAAGTGAAACAACCTTTGCAGTTTTTAAATCCAACTTATTGTTGTTCCACCTATAGTAAAAATATACCATGTGGTTCTCCTCCTTCTATCTTTATCACCTACCATATCTGAATCAACATATCCCTATAGAACAATGTCTGGACCTCCAAAAAATAATGCATGAGTAGAAGTACCTCTCAAATACCTTAGAATCCACTTTATTTCCTCCCAATGTTCTTTACCTGGATTGTTCATATACCTTCTCACAACTCCCATTGCATGTGCAATATATGGTCTTTTTCAAACCATCACATACATCAAGCTACCAAATGTTGATGAATAATGGACCCTGTACATGTATTCTATATCCTCTTGTGTCTTCATAAATATTTCCTTAGTTAATTTGAAATGGTTGGCCAAAGGTGTACTAACTAGTTTTTCATTCTGCATTCTAAACCTCTCCAACACCTTCTCTATGTACTCACCCTAAGACAATGTCAATTTGTGATTTTTCCCATCTCGTGTTATTCTCATACCAATGATTTTATTTGCAGCACCCAAATCCTTCATCACAAATGAATTAGATAATTTATTCTTGAGCACATTTATATCTTACATATTAGACCTTGCAACAAGCATTCCATCTACATACAATAGCAAGATAATATAGCTTCCATTTTCTATCCTTTTGAAATAAACACAATGATCAGAATTACATCTACTATAACCTTGTTCTATCATAAACCTGTCAAACTTAAAATACCACTACCTTGGAGCTTGCTTTAGTCCATACAATCTCTTATTCAACCTTCATACCAAATTCTCCTTTCTTTTGACCTCATACCCCTGTGGCTATTGCATATAAATCTCTTCCTCCAAATCCCAATAGAGAAAAGTTGTTTTTACATCTAACTGTTCAAGATGTGAATCTTCTACTACCACAAGACTTAAAATAGTCCTAATTGAAGTCATCTTAAGAACATGATAACATATTTCATCAAAATATATACCTTTCTTTTGTGCAAACCCCTTTACAACAAGTCTAGCCTTGTACCATTTTTTTCCTCCATCTTCTTCATTCAACTTGTAAACCCATTTATTATACAATGCTATTTTTCCTGCAGGAAACTAAACCAAGTCCCAAGTCTGGTTATTTACCAAGGAATCCATTTCCTCTTTCATGTCTTGCTCCCACTTATTTTTGGTGTGTACCTGCATTGCCTTTTCATAACATTCAGGTTCACTAGGATCAGTCAACAATAAATAATACAATGAAGGAGAGTATTGTTCAAGGGATCTAATTAACCTGGTAGATATTATAAAAACACTTGCAGGAGTTTGAGTTACATGTTTCTCTTGTTGTTGTACATTTTAATTTTCTGGTACCTTTGGAATTTCTTTTCCAGTGATATCATCAAGCACTGTGTATTTTGGTTTTTCTTCTTCCCATTTCCTTCCTTACAATTGATCTTTATACATGACCTTCTCATTGAATATAACATCACTACTCCTAATTATTTTTTGATTTTCATAATCCCATAAGCGATAAACAAAATCATTAACACCATATCCAATAAAGGTACACTTCTTGGATTTTGCTTCAAGCTTTGTTCTATTTTCTTTATCAATATGGATAAATTCTTCACAATCAAAAGTCTTCAAAAATGAATAGTTTACCTTTTTACTTATCCATGCCTCCTCTAGAATTCCACCATACAAAGAACTTGAAGGTCCTCTATTTATCAGTTAAACAACATTGTCTACAACATCTTCCCAAAACTATAAGGGAAACCCTGCATGAAATATCATACTCCTTGCATGGTCCATGATTGTCTTGTTCATCCTTTCTCGCACACCATTTTCTTGTGGTGTTTCTAGAACTGTCTTCTCTATATGAATCCCATGGTATGAACAATAATAATAAAACACCTTGTTGCAATATTCACCTCCATTTTCTGATATGAGACACTTCAACCTTTTTCCAGTCTCATTCTCAACCAAAGTTTTTCATTTCTTAAAAGTATCAAAAACATCAGATTTTTGTCAAATGCAATAAACCCCAGTTTTTCTAGTTGCATCATCAATAAAAGTAACATAATAATGAGAGACACCAAGAGATGATACCTGAGTTGGTCCCCATACATCTGTATGCACAAGCTCTAAATTTTCATTCTTCTTTACCTTTCCAACTCTGAGAAATATAACTCTCTTATGTTTTCCATAAAAACAATGCTTGTAGAAATCCAAATCAATTTGTTTAATATATGGAAATAAATTTATTTTGTGAAGTATCTGCATCCCCTTCTCACTCATGTGTCCAAGCCTACGATTCCATAGTGTTGATTCCACTCCTGTAAAAGCTAAAGAGATATAAGAATCAGTATTACCAGTACATAAATACAATGTACTTACCTTCTCTCCTTTTTCTATCACCAATGATCCTTTGGTGACCTTCCATGCCTTATATGTAAATATAGATATACAACCTTCACTTTCCAACTTCCCTGTTGAAATTAGAATTTTCCTTAGATATGGTACATGTTTTTCCTCTTTCAATAGCCATTGGTTTCCATTATTTTGTTTTATTTGTACCTTACCCATTCCAACAATTTTGCATGGTGCATCATCACCCAAATGAACTTATCCAAAATCACCTTAAACATAATCTAGAAAAAATTTCCTATGAGGTGTGGCATGAAATGAAGCTCCTGAATATACTACCCAAGACTCATAAATATTATTTACAGAAAGAATCAAAACATCTTGTAACACATCACCTATTACATTTGCTTCTTGATTTTTCTCTTATTGTCCATCTCTTTGTTTCTTTGGAGCTATGCAATATTTCTTCCAATGTCCCTTCTTCCCACAATTCCATCACTCTATCTTTCCCAGTTTGGATTTGGATCTTCCCTTCCTAGAATTCCCATGGTTCCTTGAGCCCTTTCCTCTATCCTTTTGTCTTCCTCTGGTCTCCACAGTCAACGAATTACATGATGTCTCACCTATGCTTTTCCGTTGCATTTCCTCACTAAGGATAACACCAACAACATAATCAAATTTTAGAGTGTTTGAACCAGAGAAAAAGTTACATACAATGATGACCAAGCCATTCAATATTTTTGGCAATGAGTATATGATTAGAAGAGCCCCGACCTCATCATCAAAGTCCATTCCACTTTTACAGAACTTAGCTGATTAGTAACAGTATCAAATTCTTTTAAATGATCTACAATAAACCCACCTTATAACATCTTCATATTAAATAATCTCTTCATTAGAAATACCTTATTGGATTCCAAGGGTTTTTCATATAGTTTATCCAATGCATCCATCGACTCCTTCATTGTATTTTCTTTTGAAATATTGAAAGCCACTGATGCTGCCAGGATCAACCATATCATTCCTAGTGTTTTTCTATCAAGAAAATCCCATTCTTTGTACTTCATAGCCATTGGATTTTTTTCTATTCCACCCAATGGTAGTAATAGATCCTTATGATATAAATAATTGTCCATATTTATCTCCCATAATTGGTAGTTTTGGCTGTTAAATTTCTCGACCCTGAAATTTCCATCTTCTGCCATTGCTCACACTCGAACCAAGAACCCTCTTTTCCTGCGAGTTACCTTTTGCTCTGATACCAGTTTTCAAATAAAACAAGACAATTGCGGAAATAAAACATAGAATATACATACTACAATAGAGATACATATATATCTGGTTCACCTAGTGTGGGCTATGTCCACCAGATAAATTTCTAGGTCCTTCCCTTTTATTATACAACAAAATGAAGGGATACAACCTACAACACACCCACTTTAACTTCCTCTTCTATCTCTCATAGTATCCTCTATCAGAATACAATATTCATGATAATGCACATCCGCAATATAATTCCCTCATAAAAGAGGGTTTCCTTCTAGGGAAAAAAACCCTAAAATAACTTCTACTGTCAGATCTGCGACCTTGTAATGAACGATCCAGATTGACTATGAAATTACAATATTTTACAAGGAAAACTTTCCTAAAATTTCTCTTCGGGGGAACTACCCCCGAATCCCTTGCCGGGGGGAGGGGATACAAACATTGTTTCTCATCCCCCCCCCTGGACCCCCCTAGCGACAGTTGTGGGGGGAAAATACCCTCCACATCTCCTATTAGGGAATGGGGTCTAATAACGACTGAAACAAACCTCTGAATCAGGAAGATAATCAAGATCCACAACCAATAGTGATAGCCTTAAGAATCTCCTTTGATATGATCCAACTTACAAATGCAAATCATTTTGATATGGCACGTCATAGGTCCTAGAGGAAGTCATAGTTTACATAAACACACATGAGAAAATGATAATGACACTACAAAATAAACACTCACATCGTTAATTCCCATAAAAATGTGAGTGAATAATATATTTTTACCTACACTATAGAAGAAGAATCATGTATTCAACATACATACCCTTTGGAAGGTTCATATGGTCCTATGATTTCAACCCTAACAAATTCCCTTCTATAGTGAAGCAATGTCATAGAGTTGACCCATATAAATAAGGTTCCTTCACACCCAATATAACATCCTTCACCATAGAAAGATAATCTTTGATAAAAATCCATGGGACATCAGCTTCTTTAAAATACCAAGATGAACCAACCTCTCCTATACTTTATTTTATTGGACAATGTCTATTTTTAATATTTGAAGAAATAATATATCTCCTAATAGTCGATGTGTCACTTTTATTCGATGATATGTTCCTCCATAAAGAAGATGAAACATTTTTTAATATATGCATTATATCTTGTAAGTGGGAAATATTAATATGCTCCTAATATGGAATCTCATAAAATATATATTTCCTTTTCATCCCAATGGGAATTTTCTCAACATAGGTGTCAAAAAATTTAGGATCATCGAACATAGGTTCCCCATTTGAATCAAATAATTATGCCATTTCCTTATCCTTCTCTATGTCATATGCCATAATCCAATTTTTCAGTGTCATTATTTCAGGTCTCTAGGTTCTCCTTGGTTTACCATTGAAAGCAGATGCAACTCTTCTATAAGGGTGGCCTTCTAGGAGGATTTGTTAAGAACCAAACATCAATATAGCATATAGAAACCTCAGAAAAAGTACTCAACGCCTTGAAAAAGAGATAATTTCAGATAATAAGCCTCTTCGAGGGGGCAACCTCCTCTTACCCCACTTAAATGTTCAAGTACAAGATGATTCAAAATGAAAATGTCTCCTTGGTATATATA
>SNQJ01S0003308.1:144629-162159 GCA_010110895.2 Picea sitchensis | reverse complement strand
GCTGTGAGCAGATGCTGAAACACCAGGCTGTAGCATATGCTGATGCTGAAACACCGCTGTGAGCAGATGCTGAAACACCAGGCTGTAGCATATGCTGAAACAGTGCTGAAACTGAATTTAGCATTTAAATTTGATTGATAGAACAGCGAGACTGAAACTGGGTGGGATTTTGAAAAATTAACAGAACATTCACGAGTTGCAACAAGAATGGTGAAAACATCTACGAGTTGTAGTAAGCATAGGTCATGGATCTATGAAAATACCTTGAAGAAGATGCCATCTCTTATTTGCTGAAGATGATTTGTACAGGTTGGTCTACTGGTCTATGATGATATGCTTAAGGTCTTCTTCATGAGTAAAGGTATGTTTCTTGTGTGTTTGTTTGAAGTTTCTATCTTGGATGGTATGGAAAATGATTAAGGCATGTCTTGAAGTACCTTGTGACACATGGTACATGGTTGCATATGATTGAGGTGATATTGATACATTCTTGAGACGTACTCTTGGTACTTGATTTATGGATGTTATGGTTCATTGCTAGAGGCACATTTCATGGTACATGGTTGATGATATGGTACAAGATTGATGCATGATTGATACATGATATGGTATATTGTTGAGATACATTGTTGGTACATGGTATGGTACATGTGTTGATGTACATTGTTGATACACATGGTTGATACATGTTATGGTAGAGGATTGGCACTTGGTATGGTGTTGATGTGCATGGTTTATGGTTGAGGTACATGGTATAGGTGTTGGTGCATGGTTGATGCACTTTTTATGGTACATGTGTTGGTGCATGGTTGATGCACTTGTTGTTGTACAGGTTGTGGTACATGGTTGATAATTGGTATGGTACAGATTCATGGTTTGGTACATGCTTTGGTACATGGTTGAGACACATATCTTGTGATGGTATGTTGGTGATCTTGGTACATGCTTGGTAGAGGCATGTGTTGGACATCTAGTTGAGAGGTTTCCTTGGTATATGATCCATGTAAGAGGATTTGGTTGATTATTTGTGGTAGTGACAGGTCGATAATAGTGACATATTGGATAAATGATAGTTTGATTGGTTACAATTTAATGTGACAATGGAAATGACAGTGACAGTGGTAGTGATTGTGGTAGTGACAGTTGGTATACACTTATATTTAAGGCCAGTATGATGGGGCAAGGAAAGGGGGTCGTAGCCTCCTTCCGGTTGGATCCAGAGAACTCAGGGAGTTGGAGCCTAAGAATTAGGGGGTTGTAGCCTTCTTCTGGTTGGAGCTAGAGAATTCAGGGAGTTGTAGCTTCCTTCAGGTTGGATCCTGTAAATAAGGGATCATAGCCTCCTTCTAATTGTAGTTGGATAATTGGGAATTTGGTTCTTCCAATGAATGTATTATTTGACACACACACACACACACACATATATATATATATAAGAATGAATTCCTTGGTTTTCTCCCATTTGTGTATTCACATAAATTATGGTGTACTATGTATTTGATGTGATGATGTTGATGTGATGTTGATTATGTTTATATGCTCATGATTTATTCAATGCAATCATAGATGATACATTGATGATATATTGTTGATAAGATTCAAGTTTATATATTGTGGTTAAAAGTGGTAAAAGTGATCATACTGATTCACCCCCCCTCTCAGTGTTCCAACAATTGGTACCATAGTAGGTAACTTCAGGAAACAGTTTAACCACTCGAAGGTAGATCATGGAGAACAACAATTTGTATAGATATGGGGTACCACAATTTGATGATTAGAATGGTCAAAGATATGAAATGTGGAATATCAGGATGAAACCTTTTTTTACAGGAACATGGGTATGGTATTTGGAAATAATTTTTGATAAGATACATCGGTGAAAAGAACCCGAAGACTACAACCAAGAAGAAACTAAAGAGAAACAACAAAATAACAATGGATTTCATCTTGGTAGGATTATCATATTCAATAAAGGATAAAGTGGCACAATTTTCATCAACAAAAGAAATTTAGGATAAGTTGTATAATATCTACTCTAAAGTATATCATCTTATCACAAATCCATAACACACAAATCATAATAAAGAATATGCATTTACAAAACAAGAAGAAAAATGTGTGTCATGTCAGACATATTCAAAAGAAGAATATTGTGAAGAAGGCATAATAGATCTTGAAGAATAATTTATCAATGCTTTAGATGAACTGACAAAATAAAGGAAGAAAATAAAGTTTCTTGAGGAACAATTAGTCAAGAAGGATTCTCAAGAAATTTTTGAAGAATCCCAACAGGTCATCGTGAATATAAAAGCTCAGCTAGAAGAAGCCAGAAAAATTGCAGAAGCATACAAAATCCAGATGGAAGAGAAACAATGTTTGGAAGCCAAAATAACAACACAAAGAAAGAAAGCAGAGAAGAGAGAGCATATTTTGACAGATCATCTCAAATAAATATAAGGGAAATTTAATAAACTTCAAGCAAAATTTAGTCAATAAGAAAGAAGACTTGAAAACTAAATCATCAATTTGAAGATCCAACTTGAAGAAGCAAAGAGAATAGAAAAATTCATGAATATTCAGATGATGAATAAAAAAGAAGAGGTTGAGAATATTGAAGGAGAAGTTTTAAAATTGAGAGTTAAAATCATCAAGCTCAACAAGAATGTTGAAGAGAGAGAAACATCCACATCATCAGTAAATAAAGTTGAAGAGAAACACTCCAGGTTGCCAGAAAGGAATAATGAATAAAAAGGCAAGAGTTATGCAGAAGTACTCAAAGGAAGAAATCATGGTCAACAAAAATCAAACAAGAATGAGTATAATGGAGATACATATTCAACAATACCTTCCACATTCAAGAAAAAAATAATCTTCAATCAAGATGAAGGGATCAACATAAGAGAATAGCATAATCATCCAAGGCAGGAATCCAGAAGGACTACACCACAAAGAATATCATTCACTCCCATGTATGTACATTTATTTTATGGTCATTGTTTTAATTGTACTAAATTTGGACATAAATATGTAGATTGCAAGGATTATGGAATAAATGTTCAAGCAATAAATGCTTATGTGGTCCCATATAACATTGAATGTTACAAATGCCACAATTATGGTCACATAGATCATGATTGTAGAAGCATGATGGATAATTCTATGAAAGAGAACATTGATATCATATATAAGAAAGTATGGAAAAGAAAACAAGAATAGGTAAAATAAGAATATTTGAATCAAGGTAACCCAAAATTTATACTCTCAGGATTAGCAATAGTACGAGATCAAGAAAAATATACAGGAAAAAAGGAAGATGTCAGATACAAGAAGGTTTGGAGAAGAAATGGAAAACAAAAAGAACATGTGAATAAATAGTAGGTTCCAGAGATCACAGGATTTATAGTAGTATGAGAAATAAAAGAATAGAAAGTGAATAAAGAACAATCCCAAGAGATTTTACTTTCATAAATTGTAGTGCAAGAACATAAATAATCCATAGGAAAAGAAAAAGAAGTCATAGTTCAGAGAGATGATGAATCTACAGATAAAGAAGAAGATCACTCTACATGAGGGAGGACTCCTCCATTGTTTTGAGCCATATGGCTTGGATACTCGAAATAAATATAAATATTGAACATGGGGAGTCTATGCAGTAGCTATTACCAATCAGAGAACCATCCTTCGAGAAATTTTAAGTATTTTCAGAGACAGATTCAGAGTAGTCATATAGAAGAAGTACATAATGATAGATGGATCGATTGAGAAGAAGTGTTCCCATGCAGATATCAAAGGAATATTATTGAAACACTTTCTAGTAAGGGATATATTCATTATAGGTTCAATGATGTATTGCAAATCAGTGGAAATATTTGATTCAGTTTGAGAAATAAAAGTATGTGATGATCAGTTACAATAAAGAATCCTTCAGTGACATATGGGTCAACATTGTGGACAGTTGAGTAGCCGAGTTATGGACAAACTATGACATATGGAAAGAGATGGATTCATGATATCATTGGAAAGTATAGACATATATATATATATGACAGAGAATATTTACAATTGGAATCATTGGAATTAGTGGACAAGTGGAATCAATTAGTCACAAGAAGACAAGCATTGAAAGGTACAACATAATAGGGAAAGAGAAACCTTTAGTGGATTTTTATATGATCAGAAGGACATTTTTGAATATTATGGTCATGGATGTATAAAAAATGAACATAACAGGCCATGAAGATTTGAATTCAAGATATTTTGAATGTGTTTTATATATGTCAGAGAGTTACAAGAGGAAGCACCAATTAATAAGAAGAACTGGAAGAGAGAAAAAGAAACATATATAGGAAGCCATACATTGATCAACACAACGTCTTGCAGATAAATAAAGGGGATATAAATCATCATATAAAGATTATAAGCATGCAGACAGGGGGATACATATTGATAGGGGGGAGTTATCCCTTTTCCCATGATGACAAAGGGAAAGAAAACAAAATATCAGAAGAGAAAGATTCAATTGCATGAAGTCAAAGAAGCATTGTTCACACAAGGAATACTTTCATGTGGAGTCGCTCTTTGTTATAAAAATAAAAGAGGAACTTGGAAAGAAACATGAGGAAAGAACAAAAGCATGTAGATAGGAGGATAATCCCCAAGGAGAGATACCCTTTTCCATTAATATCAAATGGGGAGAGAGAGAAACATTAATAAGGAGAAATGGTCACTAGGGGAGCACGATTATTGGAGTATGAGTGTTTCTGTCAATGTTGGTGTTTCCATCAATGCCAAAGGGATAGATTGATGGAAAATTAGTTTGGACAGTTGGTTTTCATTAATGTCAACCGTTGGATATTGATGTAAACCTTTGGATAAATCTGGAAGCCCTAGAGATATGGTTGATATTGATGGTGAGTCAGTTTTCATTAATGTCAACAAGAGTGGTTGATGTCAGCAGATGTGATGGGTGTATTTAATGAAGTATACATGAAGTCTCAAAGGTGTGGTCATGAGACCTGAAGTTGTTTGAGGAATAAGGACATGAAGGACAATGTAAATGTAGGTAAGACACTCATAGATGGATAGTCCTTATCATGCCATTTCTGGTGATAGGTGGTACACCACGTGGTTCATCATGGTTAGGGAGATATTTTATCATGAATTTGGAAGACCCGAAGAATGGTCAAGATGCCCCTAATTGGTTACAAGTCAATTAATGAAAGGGAAAAGTGGTTGTGACAAGAAAGTCAAGAATACCTAAGAATAAGGAAAGAGGTTACCTAGGAAGAGTATAAATACACCTCAAGTAGTCTCTCATAAGTACACATGCTTACATTGAATATTTATCTTGTGAGAATGTCATGGTCTAATGTTTTGGTCTATTAGTAAATCTAACTTCAAGTCTAAAGTTATGAAGGTGAAAGTCTTGGAGTTGCAACAAGAAGAACCAAGACATCGACGATTTTCAACAAGTAGGGCGCGAACATCCGGAGTTACAACAAGAAGTGTGTGGACATTTAGGAGTTGAAGCAAGAAGGGAACAAACATCCGAGAGTTGCAGCAAGAAGGGCATAAAAATATGGAGTTGCAGCAAGAAGGGTGAAAACATCTGCCAGTTGCAGCAAGAAGGGCACAAACATCCACAAGTTGCAACAAGTACATGTCATGGATTTGTGAAAATCCCTTGAATAAGATAACATATCTTATCTTTTGAAGATGATTTGTACAGGTTGGTCTATTGGTTTGTGATGATATGATTCGGGTTTTATTCATGAGTAAAGGTATGTTTTTTATGTGTTTGTTTGAAGTTTTTATATTGGATGGTATGGCACATGATTAAGGCATGTCTTGGAGGCCCTTTTGATACATGGTACATGGTTGCATATGATTGAGGTGATATTGATACATGCTTGAGACATACTCTTGGTACTTGGTATATGGATGTTATGGTTCATTGTTAGAGGCACATTTCATGGTACATGGTTGATGATATGGTGTAATATTGATGTATGATTGATACATGATATGGTCTAGGATTGATACATGATATGGTATATGGTTGAGATACATTGTTGGTACATGGTATGGTACAAGTTTTGATGTACATGGTTGATACATGGTTGATGGTTGAGGTACATGGTACATGTGTTGGTGCATGGTTGATGCACTTGTTATGGTACAGGTGTTGGTGCATGGTTGATGCACTCGTTGTGGTATAGGTTGTGGTACACAGTCGATATTTGGTATGGTAGAGATTGATGATTTGGTACATGATTTGGTACATGGTTGATACATATATCTTGTGATGGTATGTTGGTGATATTGGTACATTATTGGTAGAGGCATGTGTTGGTGATGCTGAAAATATAGTTGAGAGGTGTCCTTGGTATATGATCCATTTGAGAGGATCTGATTGAGTATTGGTGACAATCACAGGTTGGATACAGTGACAAGTTGATTGGTTATAGGTTAATGTGATAGTGGAAGTGATGGTGGTAGTGATAGTTGGTCTACACTTATATTTCAAGGAAAAAATACAGGGAAAGGAAAGGGGGTCGTAGCCTCCTTCCGATTAGAGCCAGAGAACTCAGGGAGTTGGAGATTCCTTCAGGTTGGAGCCTAAGAATCAAGGTATTGTAGCCTCCTTCTAGTTGGAGCCAAATAATTCAAGGAGTTTTAGCTTCCTTTAGGTTGGATCCTATAAATAGGGGGTCGTAGCCTCCTTCTATTTGTAGCTGGAGAATTGGGAAGTTGGTGATTCAAATAAATTTATTCTTTGATATATATAAAATAAAGCATTATGTGGTTTTCTCCAATTTGGATTTCCACGTAAATTATGGTGTACTTTGTATTTGATGTGATGATGTTGATGTGATGTTTCTTATGTTTATATGCTCATGATTTATTTAATGCAATCATAGATGATACATTGATCATATACTATTGATAAGATTGAAGTTTATGTATTGTGGTTAAAAGTGGTAAATGTTTATATGCTCATGATTTATTTAATGCAATCATAGATGATACATTGATCATATACTATTGATAAGATTGAAGTTTATGTATTGTGGTCAAAAGTGGTAAAAGTGCTCATACTGATTCATCCCCCCCTCTCAGTATTCCAAAAACTACAAATGATGGGGGATAACTGGAAGAACTTGCAACGATATGTAATGAGCTCAAATCTGAAGAATTTACCATTTGATATTATAAACTTTTTTTCTTGCATTTGAACAAAAATCAACATCAATATGTGAATAAATTCTTAAAAGAACGTTTGGGAAGCATAGAACAATCTAACTTCAAATATAATTTCAAAAGTTAAAGGTGTGCCTAATTATATTACGATGATACCATGATTCAATATATACAAAACACACCAGTATGCTAAATTATGAAAGACACCGATGTGTGACCTCTATTTTTTCCTCTGTAAAGAAAAACCTCTGGAAAATTTAATTACGTATGTTTGTATTTGTATTTTGTGAATTAAATTGTTTGTTGGTGCATTTTTACATAAAAACTACATCGTTGTGCTATAAGGTGTATAATGCACTGAAAAAAATAAGTTAAAAAAAAACAGTGTATGCATTTATCATCAATGCGCTGAAATATACAATGAAAAAATAAGTGAAAATTTCATTTTGTTTAAATTTATGTGTTTATAAATGAAAATACAAATCATTATTTCATTCTTTTTCCAAAATTTAGAGGGGCGATTTGTGAAAGAGAGCAAAGACTTTGGAGTGGGTAGATTTATTTGAAAAGACAAATTTGTAAGGGATTGCCATAGGTCACATACAAATCTATAGAGAAGAAATTTCAGGTATGTGATTTCATTCTATTGATCATCTCAATATTTCCCCTATTTGATGTGAACAATTTTCAGTATATTCTCAAACAAATAAAAGGGTTTCATAGTTACCTTTGGTATTGGAAGCCTTAGCTTCCTTATTATTTCTCTTGCTTTCCCTCTCTATATTTCACAATGAGAATGTATTTTTTAAGCAATAGATTTTATAGGTTTTGTTTTACTTATATATGGGACATTTGGTATCCATTGTAATGGGACCACTCATTGCATTGTATCCCAAACCATTTTGTTGCCATTTTTCTTTAACAAAAATGATTTCATGGTAAGTGGTGCACACTGTACAAGAATAGCGCACCGATGCGCATGTTCCTATAAAAAACATTGCTAAGTTTAACATGAAAATAATATTGTTTTTAATATCAAAGGCATTGTGTTTTAAATTTGTTCATGAGTTCGGAGGTGCACAATAAATAGTAATGAGGCACTGATGCTTCTATTAATTTATATAGCATCAAGTGAATATAACAATTTGTAAGAAAAAAAAATTTTATTTTGTAAGAGAACAATTATCATATACTAGTGCGTATACATATCATTAATGCACCAGTGCAAACTATTTTATTATATACATTGAAATATTATTTTTTTTAAATTATTTCTTAATTTTTATATATGATGATTCTTGGTTTTTTGTTTTTTATAGAATATTCCCAATAGAAGTTCAAGGAAAACAAATTATTGCAGTGAGTGCGATGGTATCTCATCCCAACAAGAGAACAAGGCAAGTTCTTTAAATTTTATTAAAAATTTAAGATATTTGAATTATCTGTAGGTTTAAATTAATTGTGTATTTAGGGTGTATCATGTAGAGTAAAAACTTGATGAAACTTGATAATATCATTCACAACCAGAGTGCAAAAGAGCGTAAAATCTTTATGGAAATGTTGCAAAGAGAGGAACTAGATGGATGAAAATGTAATCAACATGAAGTTTTTCTTTGAATTTTTATTAAAAATGAATTTCTTAACTTTAATCACTAGCATGTTTTAACCACTCAATTTCACATTTTTTTAATGTTGTGCATGGACCGATAACAAGGGAATAGAATTTCATCCTAAGAAGATAAAAATTATGGAAGATGTAAATGATGATGACTTGGTCCTCAATTCATCTGGAGTGGTTCTAGAAGTTAAAGAGAGGGGAAATTTGATTTACAAAACTTTGAAGGATATAATGGAAAGAACATATAGATGCACTTTCCACTTATAATACAAAAATCAACCCAATGACTCTAAGAATTAGGTTATACATAAACTACATGAAGTGTTTCTAGAGAAACGATCAATGAGACCCATGAGACTTGCAATAGAAAAAACTTACAATAACAAAATGTAATAATTTAAAAAGTATTATTACTAAACATGTTTTTCTATAATATGTTCCAAAAATTACTAAATCAATTTTTTTGCTATATTTACTTTCATGTTGATTTAAAAAAAAATTATTGTGCTTTTTCATTTTTCAGGAATATTATGAAAATTTGAAGGGACAAATGATGGGAAAACTACTACATCCTGGTAGGGATGTCCAAAAATGTATACAAGGAGATGGTAAAGAAATGAACATAATTGCATCATAGGAGGAGCCATCCCAACAACAATGTGCATCAAAGGTATTTAATCATTCATTTATTCTTTTATGTACATCGAATTTAATTATCACAAGAAATGACAATTTTCAATTGTTTTGTTGAATAAAAGAAAATAAAATGGAACCCATTCAACACATAATACATGGCGATGAGGAATAAAAGGGTTGATCACAAAGTTTGTGATTACTTACATTTTCGGACTTACTTAAGATTTCATGTTTGTTGCAATATTTATATTTAAATAATTAATTTACACATATCCATGGATGTCTTCTAATACATGCTAACATACAAAGAAGATCCAACCGAATAATTGATAGACAATGGGTTAAGTATGGATTGTGAGTATATGTTGAAGCATCAAGTTTTAATTGAACAATTTGTAAGTAACTATATAGTTTAACCTCCCTTATTTATAATTAATGAGACAACACTAAACTTTTTTATTAATTTTATCGAGTGTGCTTTGTCATGGCATTTTAAACATGTAGGAAACAAAGTATGGAGTGCATTCAATATAATATATTTTGAGATATGGAATGCAACATGGTTTCAAAAGAATGTGTATTGATTATGAAACGCTTGCAGCTATGATACATTTTTTTTATTTACACAATCACATATATTATAATATATATATAAATGTAGATATACTTATTACACTTTATTTTTATGTTTGTAGATGGAACATAAAAATCAATCCAATCAAGAAAACATTAGGTTAAATAACCAAAGTACAATATCGCCTACAAGTTATGAAGAAATTAGGCATGCACACAACTCAAATGATGACAACAATTCAAGTGATGAATTCCAATCAATATAATCGAACGTTATTGCTAGTTGTGTGTTTTGGAATATTCGTCTATGAAAATTAGGTATTTTGTTTATTGTACTTGACATATTGTCGCAATTACATGAGGACATGTTACCAATAAGTGTAACAATTACATATTGATTTCATTTTTATTATTGTGGACCTTTATGTTGTCTCATTTTATATGACGATGTGTCTCTTATTCATATATAATAAAATGGGTTTCTTATTTTATTGCATTGTTGAATGTTGTAAAACGTTGTGTCATTGATTAATTAATATATGGATGATTTCATTGTTACAAATAATAGAGGTGTAATCCATTGGATAATGCATTAATGTAATAATTATATCAAAACACAATAAAAAAATACAAAAATCAATATTATTATAAAAAATATTTGATTTTGAGATGATTAATTCAAAAATTGTTTAAATTTTTTATTATTGAAATATATACATATTGGTGTACTATATCCTTTTGAACTCACTAAATGGTGTGTGCCATAAAATAGAAAATTGTGCATTTTTAAGAGTTATATATATATTCCTATTAATCACATTGAAGCACCAGTGCTAAAAAATGTGAAAAAACACCATTGTTTAAATGACATAACATATGATTATATTTATTATTTCAAACTATTCCAATGCATATGATTACAATACACATCAATGATTTACAATTAATATATGCATGAGGGAATTACATATAATATACACATTGGTGCTTAGTAACAAAGAATGTTGTTGGCATCTCACTTCAAATATTCGAAATACAAGCATCAATGCCTACAAATTCTATGAGCACCAATGTGCCATAAAAAAATAAGAAAAATTGGGTGCATAATATTTGTTGCATACAACAAAAAATTCATAATCGATGTGCAATACTTATAAGAGCACCAATTATTTTTAGTTATATGGAACATCTGTTAAATCATATACTAAAACCTCCACTATGAATAGTGGAGGTTGTAGAGGAGGGTCTTTTGAAAAATTATCCCAATCTTGTAACACTAAAACCTCTCCTACAAGGTGTTTTCCTTGTAGTGATAGGTTGGATAAGAAATATCTCTGCCAGGGACTCCAAGAATTCTATCCGTAACAAGAATTATAACAACAACAACTCTCTTTCTCACTTGGAAATTCCTATACATAAATATAACTCATAGGCATAACACTATGCTTCCTCATGCAACTGCCAGCTCCAAGAGTTGTCCATAAAACACACTATGGCTTCATGTTATCTCATAACACTCCACACACATTTTCCTTCAATATTCCTCTCTATAAAAGATTCCCTCTTTTTCCATCCAAATTTTCTTTTCTCCTATGCACCTTGAATCTCCCAATTCCCAAGGTTGATATTACTTAGACCCATGCTCTCAATAACTATGTGAGGTGACTTTACCCACAAACTCTCTTACATGTATTCAATGAGTGGGATTTGAAACAATAAAAAAGGAAATAAAAGGTTCGTACTAAAATAATTTAGAAATATGGTTTGGGTTTAATAGGAATGTATAATTCCCCCTTGGACCCTCCTCTCTCATGGAAAATATCCCCCATGTCTCAATCAATGTCCATCTATAGTGGGTGCTACATTTTATTTATTATTTTCAATATACATCATTTACATATTACATTGTTGGTCCCACAACTATACATAATATTTACATTATGCATCTCTAAACCAAATATTAAAAATGGGGANAACAATTTGGAATGTCCCCAGTGCACATCACCATGCAATTTTACATATTCACATACGTAAGTTTTTACATCAAAATACTTAATAATTCCACATCTTTATGACTCGTGCAACAACTCCATCCAAAAACTCTTGTTCCCCTCAACCCATACAATCTAAGGAATAGAATCCAACATAGGTTGAACATGAAGTCTAATAGTTATGGCTCTAGGAGATCTAGATTCCAAAATGGAGTTTTCATACACTTATGTACCAATGTACATTAAGGTTTCTTCAAAATTTGTAAAAATTTATGGGTACTCCTCCTGTATGGCCTCCTCGTTCTCTTGTGTGGCTTCCTGAGGACCATAGCAGGTCATTGGACATTTACTAGGATAATGGATTTGTTCTTGAGAACTTTGAATTTCTAGTCTAGGATGCACAGTGGCTCCATGCAAAAGTCCCCTTCATGTTCCACCTAGATCACAGTTCGATCAATCACATGGTTAGGATTAGGTACATAATTATTTATTAAAGACACATGGATGTAAGTAATGAAAGCATGTATGAAATAAGGCCTATCCTCTTCGGGACTTCAAATATCCCATAGTATCTCACTCCCAACTTTGGTCAACTTCCCAATATCATTGATCTCCTCTTGGATTTTAATTTTTAAAAACACATGCCCTTCCATTTTGAATTCCCTATGTGTTCTTCCTTATCAACATAACTCTTTTGCCTATCCCATGCAATCTTTAAATTATAATTAAGCTATACCTTTTCTCTTCCATTTTCCTTAATAATTATGACCCAATAATAACTTTGTTTGTTAGGTTATCCTAGCTCATTGGTATTTTCATTTTCTTCCATACAAGGCTTCAAACATATTCATATTCAATGATTCTTGATACCCATTGTTTTAATAAAAATAAATTAAATGGAGATCGCATTCCCACATGGAAGTATTTTCCATTACATACATTCTCAACATATTTTCAATTATTCGATTAATCCTCTATGTTTTCCCATCTAACTCTAGGTGATATTCTATATTGAAATTCAAATTGGTCCGAAATCCCTTAAACAATCCCTTCCAAGAATTGAAGGTGAACTTGGGATCTCAGTCTAACATTATTTCCGTAGGCACACCATATAGCCTAGTAATTTCTTTCATATAGATCTCTACAATATTGGCTTCCTTATGAGTTATTTTTACCATAATGAAATGTGTAGCCTTTGTAATCTTGTCCATCGCTACCATGATAGAATCATATTCCATTTCCATCTTGGGAAATTTGGTAATAAAGTCAATAGTAAAAACTTTCCATTTCCATTTAGGAATGGGAAATGGCTATAGCAATATTGTGGGATGTTTGTGCTCAATATTTACCTTCTGGCATTCCATGCATCTAACAATAAAATCAACTATGTGTTTCTTCATACTGGGCCAAATATACTGGTATCTTACAACTGCAATAGTTTTTTGGTACCCTGGGTGTCCAACATATGGCACATTGTGCATCTCTTTTAGAATTAAATTTATCAATTCCTGAGAATTGGGAACATAAACTTTGTTCATGTACAAGAGGGTTCTATCCTCTTCCAACTTGTAATATTTATATTTCCATTGTACATTATTCTGTTGTATGCTTTCTTTGACTTTTGCGAAATGTGGGTTTGTTGTTACAACTTCTAGGATTATGTCTTTTATATCTATCCTACACATACTGATTCCTGTAGGATGCATTTCATGCACCCTTCTATTGAGCACATCAACCACTTTATTCTCTTTTTCTTTGATGTGCCTGATGTCAAAGTCATATTCACTAAGAAATTTTAGCCATATAGTTTGTTTGGAGTTTATTCTTGGTTTCTCAAACAAGTATTTTAGACCACTATAATTTTTCCTCAATTAAAAGTTTCTACCCATGAGATAATTCCTCGACATTTTCAAGGCATGTACTATGGCTACGAACTTTAAGTAATGTGTAGCATGATTTACTTCCTTCTCCTTCAACTTTATTGAATCATAAAAACTTACATGTCCATTTTGGGTAATGACTCGACCAAGCCCTTCATTTCATGTATCCTTTCACAATAAAAAATCCTCATATGGATCTACAACCTTTAAAATAGGTGAACTGGTTAATAAATTCTTCAAGTGCTGGAAAAATTCTTCACACTTGGTATTCCATTCAAATTGTATTCCTTTCTTTTGCAAGGATGTTTTTGGGTGAGAAATCTTGGAGAAAATTGCAACGAATCTCCTGTAGTAACTAGCTAAACCCATAAATGATCTAGCCTATGAAATATTCGATGGCGCTGGCCAAATTTTGATTGCTATGATCTTTTCTAAATCCACTACTATTCCATATTTTGAGACAATGTGGCCCAAATAATGGATCTTCTTTTGATAAAAGGTTCACTTTCTCAACTGGGCATACAATTGGTGTTCTCTCAACAGCTATAGTGCCATTCTCAAATGTTTATCATGTTCCTCCTCTATCTTGGAATAGATAAGAATAACATCTAAGAAGATAATAATAAATTTGTCTAGGTAATCTTTGAGCACTCCATTCATTAGACACATGATAGTAGCAAGTGTATTTTTCAACCCAAATGGCACCACTACAAACTCATAATTTCCATACCTTATCTGAAAGGTTGTATTTCTAGTATATTTTTCTTTGATTCTCACTTGATGATAACCTAATCTCAAGTCAATCTTGGAAAATATATTTTCTCATTTAAACTGATAAAAAATATTGTCAATCCTTGGAAAATGATACTTATTCTTTATAGTAAACTTGTTCAGCGGTCCGAAGTCAATACAAAACCTCAGGGTTTCATCTTTTTTCTTCACAAAAGGAGATGGGGCACCCCATGGAGAAATGTTTTGGTGTATGTACCCCTTCTTCAACAACTCTTCTAGTTTCATATGAAATTATTTCAGTTCAAGCATATTGATTCTGTAGGGCATTTTGGACAGTGGGGTAGCTCCAGGAATTAAGTCAATAAAGAAATCAATTTTTTTGTTCGATGGAAATATTAACAATACCCAAAACATGTCTTCATACTCCTTGAATACTGGATAATATTCAAGAATTGGCTTCTTATCCTTTGTTGGATCCTCCATATGGGTTTCACATATCTCGCACCCTTTTCTTAAATTTATTTTCAACTGTAATGCTAAAATATCTCTAACATATACAAGCACTGGAATACCTTGAACTATCCTTGAATTCCCTTGTTCATCAATACTTGTGAAATCCTTGTTGTAACAATATAAGAAAACATGATGTTTGTCTAGCCAGTCCATACCAATCAAGTAGTCATAGAATCCAAGTGGTATGATGTTCAAATCCACCTTAGTGTTAACTCCATTCATGTTCAGTGGGAAATATTTGACAAGTTCATTGATTTTCCTCTTGGTTCTAGTAGCTAGTTGAAATAACAAAGAATTTTCATGCTTACATTTCTTCAATTTAATTATTTCAACTAGATTTGGATCTATATAGACATGACTAGCTCCATAATCAATCAAAATAACTATGGGATGATTATCAATCATACTTTATACATCAATCACCTGGGATTGACAGTATTATTGTCTATTATCCAAAGATGCATAAATACTTGGCATGCTCCTACCCACATCCTCCACTATATACTCCTTCTTGATGTTATGCACAGTCCTCATCCTATCTCCTTGACGAGGAAAATATTTATACATGTGGTCCCCTTCACACCCCCAAAACTTTATGGGATGTTGTCTTGGCCTCTTCCCCAAGGAATATGTTATTTTAGTTTCACTTTGTGTTGATTGTCCTTGTTGATATGCTTGAGATATATTCCTGAAAAAAGGAGGATTGAATCCTTTTTTCCTCTGATCCATATTTTATTTATTTTTATCATCCCATTCCTTTTGGAAATATGGCCTTCCCTTGTTCCAACCATAAAAATAATTATCCTTCTTCATGTATTCTTCAAAATTATTGGGCTCATCAAAATAAATTTTATTCTTGTATAACAATGGAATTCCACTCAAGAATATCTGAATTTTGGCCTTTCCATCCTTGAAGAAGTCCATGTACTTCATATGCTCCAAGAATTACCTCTCACACTTTTCCATGGTGATGTTACCTAGAATGAGCTCAGATAATTATTGTATATTCTTGTCATATTAATGCTCAAACAAGTACTGTTGCTAGAAATATTTCTTAAACTGATTCCAATATATTCTCTTCTCATCAATATGCTTGAACTGCTTTAGTTGGTACCACCATATAGAATCCTTCCCTTGAAGATGCTATATGGAAATTCTTACTTCTAGGTTTGATGAGTAATCATGCATCTGGAAATATTTTTTCATGCCCAACAACCAAGCTTCAACATATTCACCCTTCCTATGCTCTCCATAAAATGGTGATGGTTTGAGTTTCCTATGTTCTCCTTGCAAGATATCTAACCCATATATCCTCCCTCAATATTTGAAAATGGATACATTTGGGATATTCTCTGATTATTAACATACATGAGATCTTTTGGTCGAGTGTCCTAGTGAATGATGATGTCTAATAGAACTCATTGTGTGCCTATATCCCTTGTGGTCATGCCTTCTATCATGAGATATGGATACTTCTATTTGTCCTGCATCGGTTGCTTGTTTTTGTTGATTAATTGGGTTGGTTTTCATTGATGTCAACCCTTGAAGAAAGTTCAGTAGCGAATTCTGGTAGCACAAAGGTTTGGGTAATGGACCCGAGTTTTTTTTATCGATAATGGTATGAGTTTTGATATATTTTCAGGTAAGAATATTCTAGATGTATAGTACATGTCATTCCATTTCCAGTGGTATGTGTAACGTCACATAGCTCCTCACGGTTAGAAAGTTATGGCCATGTGAAGTTGGAGAACCCTCATGAGTCATCTAGAAGCCCCAAAAGATCAAAGTAGTCAAAGTGTTTGCAAAGAAGAAATTACTTAAATAATAAAGTGAAGTGATGAGTCTACTATAAGTCAAAGAGGATGCAAAACAAATTATTAAAATAATAAAGTTAATGGAGAACTTACTAATTATGGAAAGTGGTTAAGTTAAGTGGACAAGTGGTTATAAGTGGGTTAACCCTAAAATAAGGAAAGTGGGTTAAGATGGTTAAAATATAACCCCTTGAGGATGATACATGAAAGTATAAATAAGAGGAAATAATCTCTCATTTAAATACACTTGAACCTATTGAATATCATTGAACATCTATTTTGTGAAAGGTTATTTGGGAAGATATTATTGATAGAGAAAAGTGTGGCAGGAAAAGTGTGGTAGGAAAAGTGTGGCAGAAAAAGTGCGGAAAAAAAATCGTGGAAGAAAAAGTGTGGTAGAAAAATTGCGGCAAAAAAAGTGCGATAGAAAAAGTGCAGCAGAAAAAGTGCGGTAGAAAAATCACGACAGAAAAAGTGAGGCAGAAAAAGTGCGGCAGAAAAAGTGTAGTAGAAAAATCGTGGCAACAACATGGTTGGGGTCTATTTATGAGAGATATGGCACATCTTGTTTGA
>SNQJ01S0003308.1:132692-144579 GCA_010110895.2 Picea sitchensis | reverse complement strand
GAATTGTTAGATAACTTTTGATGGTTATATTGGTGTTTGTCTTTGGTATATGGTTGAGGTACATGTTGGGTACATGGTTGAGACAAGTAGTTGATGAGTTGGCACATACATGAGGTGTATAGTTGATGATGTTGGTACATATTGATGAGTCATAGTTGATGTGCAGTTGATGCATGATTGGTACATACTTAGTACATGGTTGGAGGCACTTGTTAGTAGTATTGTTGACACATCCTTTATGGATGATGTAGCATACTTGTCCTGGTAGATCTGGTTTGGTTGATAAGATTGATGAGACATGTTGTTGTGATAGGTTGTTTGGACAAGTTGTTGTGAAAATTTATTTGTACATTTTTGGTGCATGGTTGTTGCACTTGTTGATGGTACAGATTGAGGTACAGGTTTATGCATGGTACATGTTGGTTCAGGTTATTGGTACAAGTTGTTTGGTGCAAGTTGATTAGTACAGGTTGTTATAGGTTATTGGTAAAGGTTGACAGTGACAGGTTGACAGTGGAAGTGGTTTATTCATTGATAGTGGCATGTTGTCTACATTTGGCATTTATATTTCAGGGAGGTTGGACGGGGAAAGGATAGGTGGTTGCATCCACCTTCCAGTTGTATTCAGAGAACATAGGGGGTTGTAGCCTCCTTTTGGTTGTAGCCAAAGAATTGGGGAGTTGGAGCTTCCCTCAGGTTGTAGCATGATAAACTAGGGGGTTGGAGCCTCCTTCCAATTGCAGCTGGAAAACAAAGGAATTTGGTGCTTCCAATGAATGTAACTCTTAAAGACATATAAGAAAAAACATTTCGTGGTTTTCTCCCGATTTGACTTTCCACGTAAAACACTGGTGTACGGTGTATGTGTATGATTGCTCATTTGTTCATTGTTTATTTACTCTGCAACTATTGGATTATAATGCTACATGGATATAAAACTTTCATTTTGTGGTTGAAAAGGATTGAATTGCTCTATTATTGATTCACCCCCCCTCTTAGTAATCCAACAATTGGTATCAGAGCAGGTTCCTTCATAAATCAGTTTAACCATTGAAAGGTAGATCATAGAGAGAAAAAACATGTATAAAAATGAAATACCACAGTTTGATGGACAAAAGTATTCATTTTGGATAATAAGGATGAAAACATATATACAAGAACATGGATTTGAAATTTGGCAATCTATTGTAGATGGATACAAAGAACCATCAGTTCCACCGAAAAATGAAAGACCAATAAAACTCGGGAAAAATAATTACAAAGCCAAAAATACACTTCTAAATGGTCTTTGTGAATCATTATACACCAAAGTTATACATTTTAAATCCGCTAAAGAGATTTGAGAGAATCTTCAAAATATTTATGAAGTATATTCAAAAGGAAAAGCACCAAAGCTTCAAACGTACAGAGGTCAGTTCGAACAACTAAAGATGAAGGAAGACGAGAATATTGCAACTTACTTATTATGAGTCGATGAAACAGTAAATACAATCATAGGATTGGGAGAAGAAATTAAATAATCTATCAATGTTCAAAAGGTACTAAGATCTCTTCCTATGAGATTTGATCCTAAGATATCAACACTAGAAGAAAGAGCAGATATAGACTCAATAAGCATGGATGAACTAAATGGAATATTCACAACATATGGAATGATAACTGAACAAGAAAATCCAGATATAAAAGAAGCAACTTTCAAAGCATCCAAAAGGTCAAAGAAAAAGGGAAAGAAAAAGTTAAAATAACATAGCAGCAACAGTGACATCTCGGAATATGATGAAGAAATGGCCAACTTTGTCAAAGGATTGAACAAAGGAACCAACGACAGATATAAAGGTAAGTTTCCATTGATTTGTTTTAATTGTGATGGTATTGTTCATTTTTCTAGCAAATGTCCTCATAAGAAAAATAAGAGGAGTGATGAAGATTACTCAAATATAAAAAAAACATATAAAGGAAAAATAACCACAAAGAAATCTTTCAAGAAAATATTATGCACCAAAGAAGACATCTCCTCATCAGATGAAGATGAAGTCAGTGACAGTGAAACATAAAGAGTTTTTTTCATGGAAGTAGAAGACTATGATAAATAAGACACTGAAGAAGAATATGAAGAGGCAAAAGTTGACTACTAAGAAGAATTATTGTGTGCCATAGAAGTTGTAAGAAGAGAAAAGAGGAAAAACAAGAAGCTACAATCATAACTATACAAGAAAGAAGACACTCAGAAACTAGCACAAATGATCACAAATTTGAAGGTTCAAATAGAATAAGATAAAAGAATTGAAGAAGTACTCAAAGAACAACTAGAAGAAAGAGACATGATAATTGGAAATTTGGATGCAGAGATTGTCACATTAAGAAAGGATCTTCAAGAGAAAAATATGCAGAACAACTCAAAAGTTTTGGATAACATTATCAGCAGTCAAAATCCTCATCATGACAAGTCCGAACTTGGATACAATTAGATAGAAAAGGGATGAAGCTCCAAAACAACATAACAAGAAACATATCCAAAAATCTATGCATAAATAATCAAAGGGGATATGAAGACCTACAAAGAATATTATAGGGACACTCCTTTACCAAGAAGATTCATATTTTATAATCAATGACCAACATATAGGCCTCATGAAGAAAAATGATTCAGAAGAGAAACGCATTTCAGAATATCTTCAACTCCTAGGTATCAAACTATAATTTTTTGTTTATGTTATGCATGTAATAATTTTGGACATAAATCTATGAATTGAAGAGCTAAGAACATGAACATAAACAAATTTGAAAGTCATACCCAAAAGGGTTATCTAAGAAGGCCCAGTGAAACATAGAGAAGAAGTTACAACAGGTTTGAATCATTGAGCACTAAAGTGGAATGATACAAGTGTAACAACTTTGGACACATGGACAAATATTGTAGAATGACAGTTCCTCCTAGATAAGCACAACAGAACAAGAACAATCATAGACATGAACCTCAGAAGAGAACATGGATAAGCAAGAAGAATCAATATAGCAATGAAGAATGCACACTCTCTCTACAAGATAAGCAGAATAAACATGGTTGGTATGTTGACAGTGGTTGTTCAAAACACACGACAGGTGATAAATATAAGTTTCTTACATTAATAAAGGAAAGAGATGGATTAGTCTCCTTCGGAAATGATGATTTAGCTAAAATCATTGGAAAAGGCACAGTCAGAATTGGAAACAAGAATACCAAGGTAGGAAATGTTCTACTAGTAGAATATATGAAACATAATCTTCTAAGTGTGAGTCAAATGTGTGACCAAGGTCATAAAGTTTATTTTGATTCACAAAAGTGCAAGATAAGAAAAGAAGGTTCAAGAAATTTAATTGCAACAGCTGCAAGAATTTCAAGCAACATATATGTATTAAGTGAAATTGGAAATGAAAAGTGTTGTCTAGGAAAGGAAGATGAAATTTGGCTATAGCACATAAGAATGGGTCACATACACTTTGATAACCTTGTCAAAGTAAACAAAAAGTAATTATTTAGATAAATTCCCTAGATTACGAAACCAACCAACACTTTATGCAAGCATTGTCAACAAGGAAAGAAAACAAAGACCAGGTTTAAATCAAAGGAATATTCAACTTACATTAATAAAGGAAAGAGATGGATTAGTCTCCTTCGGGAAATGATGATTTAGCTAAAATCATTGGAAAAGGCAATGACTAAAACAAGAATACCAAGGTAGGGAAATGTTTCACTAGTAGAATATATGAAACATAATCTTCTAAGTGTGAGTCAAAATGTGTGACCAAGGTCATATAAAGTTTATTTTGATTCACAAAGTGCAAGATAAGAAAGAAGGTTCAAGAAATTTAATTGCAACAAATGTAAGTAAGAATTTCAAGCAACATATATGTATTATGAAATTGGAAATGAAAAAGTGTTGTCTAGAAAGGAAGATGAAATTTTGGCCATAGCACATAAGAATGGGTCACATACACTTTGATAACCTTGTCAAAAGTAAACAAAAAGTAATTATTTAGATAAATTCCCTAGATTACTTAAACTAACCAACACTCTATGCAAGCATTGTCAATAAGGAAAGAAAACAAAGACCGTGTTTAAATCAAAGGAATATTCAACGATAATACCACTAGAAATTGTGCATACCGATCTAGTTGACCAACTACAACAAAGGGTTTAAAAGGTGAGAGCCCTTTTATGTTATTAGTTGATGATTGTACAAGAATGGTTGTAGTTTGCTTTCTAGAATAAGTCAGAAGATTTTGAAAACTTCAAGGTCTACAAGGAAATGGTTGAAAATGAAATGGATTTAGAAATCAAATGTTTGAGATCTGATAATGGAGGAGAGTTCACTTCAAGGAATTTATGGACTACTACAACAGACATGGAATAAAAAGACAATTCTTCGTTGCTAGGACACCTAGACATAATGGAGTTGTTGAAAGAAAGAAAAGGACAGTACAGGAAATGGCTCGAACAATGTTAACGGATTCCAAATTGACAAATATCTTTTGGACATATGAAGTGCATACATCGGTTCACATTCAAAACAGAGTAATTCTCAGAAACAACACTAAAAAAACTCCCTAGGAACTATGGAAAGGAAGACCAACAATTGTGAAGCACTTTAGAGTATTTGGAAGAAAATTCTATATCAAAAGAGAAGATGGTAGAATTGGAAAGTTTGACTCTCGTGTGGAAAAAGGAGTACTTGTTGGTTACTCAAGTACAAGGAAAGAATACAAGTGTTACAATCTGAAGTTGAAAAATGTTGTGGAAGAAATCAATGTAACGATTGATGAAACAAGTGGACAAGAATTAAAGGGAGAAGAAAATGAATCAATGGAACGACTTTACAAAGAAGAAGAAGAAGATGAAGAAGAAGTAGAAGAGGAATATGAAGAGGATCAGAAATAAGTAGAAGAGAAAGTTCAACAAGTGCCTCCAAATACACCTAGCAAACGAGTATAGAAGAATCATCCTTCAGATCAGATTATCATAAACAAAGATGCAGGAGTTGAGACTAGAAGAAGAATCCATTCACCAAAACAAACACACCTAGCATTCTCATCTACGATTGAACCAAACAGTTTTGAAGAGGCAAGAAAGGATGAATTTTGGAATAAGGCCATGGATGAAGAATTGGATCCAATAGAGAATAATGACACTTGGTAATGTTGAAATATTGTAACTGCAAAGAGTATTCTATTTATTTATTGAGTCATTATTAATTAGATCAATCCCCTTTTGTGGATTGCTCAAAACCTTGTTGAACACACCACCCAGACTAAGAGGGGGGGGGGTGTGAATTAGTGTGTTGACTATTCTAACTTTTTCTTCTCATAGGTTAGTAGTTAAAACATAGTTGAATAGATTAAGAACAATCAAATCATAATTACATTGGACACAGAGACACTAGATGTTTGTATTAGCTTTTGTATAATTGATATGAATATCATAATATAAATATATGTGAAAGAGGATTTTCCCAGCATCAACTGATTTGTTTTATCACCAACTGAAGTAAGGAGCACCAACTCCTTAGAGAGCACCAACTCTCAGGAAAGAGTCAGCTTGCTGATAGAACCCAGTCTATCCAACTAGAGTTTATTCAACTCCAGTAGTAGTGATCCATTATAGAATGAACTCTATGTCATGATCAGAGGTATCTCATAAAACTCTCATCATCGCATTTCATCTTCTCTCTAAAATTAGAGACTTATTCTCTTTATCTTTCCTCTGATATCTCCACACCATCTTTGCTTCTACATGCCTCTCTTATATTCACATAGACCTCGGGTCCAGATCCGCCTCTTCACTTCATAAGCCATGCTTCATACACAAGCACCATTTCAAGTGAACCAATCATGGTTTTATTTATAGTGGTTTATGCTCAAAATTTATTTAAATTGTTGAGACGACTTATGAAACAAGTTATAACTAACTTGTTCATTTGCGATAACTTTTGGGACCACCAGTTCATCAATCCGGGTCTTCAACGTTACACCTAGCATCCCCTTTTATTTTTACAAATCGATCACAGTCATGGATTGATTTCCTTCGTCTCTGTAATATTAGAGATCGACACTTCCTTCAAACCAGTTCATATGATCAATGGCGTAGAACCACATGATTAACAATTTAAGAGACCCATACATTCTGCCCTTTAAAATCTCTTAACCATATGACTGACGATGGTGACCTCACGTTAGGCGATATGTGCACATGAGTGCTTATCAATTCAACGGACACGATTCATTCTCCCGATGAGATGGACGATTGTCGGGACTTCGGGTCTTCGTGACTTCAAACCTTTCAAATCTCCTGAATACGATATCACTGAACAGATCAAACGGTTCACATTATATCTCGGAACCAGATCAATGGTTATATTCGATCCTTAAATCTATCCTTTCATTCCTTAATCCGATGGCCAGGAATTAATCAAGTGTTGTGATGGATGGCCACCATTTACTTTGGGTCTTCAGATTATTATGCTTACGCTATCCTTCCACTGTATTTTGATCAATGATCGTGAGTGCAACCGAACATCATATCGACGGTCGATATCTCCTTCGGGTCTCCAAACTTCAGAGATTTCGAATCTCAACCCCTTCTTTCCTCTGTACGTCAATCTTCTGGAGCTGACAAACCACTGATGCAAGTCCCTCTCTTGATCAACAGTCAAGATCCTTTTGCGTCTCCGGGCTTCAGAATTTTTAGGCCTCAAATTTCGTTGTAGTATGATCAATGGTTGAGAATACTCCCGAAGAAATCTTTCAGATCGAATGACTTATGTCCGCTTCGGGACTTCGGTGTTCGGGACTTTAGAGGTTTCAAATAACTGATGCTCCATTTTCCTCCAAAGTGATCACCTACTGTGTAAGTCATCAACGGTTGAGACTGCTTATTGTCAGTTAACATCTCTGCTTAAACTATCCTTCCACTGTAGTAGATCGACAATCAAGAATGCTCCCAAAGTGATCTTTCAGATTAGACTTCTTGTGTTCACTTCAGGATTCCGGCATTCAGAACTTCGGGACTTTGGGCAAGTGCTGGTGGTATATCTCCTGAAGAAAAACTTCCAAAGTGATGTAAGTTTCTTACGTCACTTGTTGACGTGTCACGAGCTGAGTAGCTGCCACGTGTCACTCTGATTCATGATTTTCACGTACCAAAAATGTTGATTCATCTTGACACTTTTCGTTCTCTGACTTTTCCATGTGTCCTTACTAACATAGACTGCTGATGTGGTCTGTCACAGATTCTTGTTGATGTCAATGTAGATCTCTCAATGTGACACATGCTCATCTCCTTGATCTAACAGTCAGGATAATATCTGAAGGGTATCTTAGATCAATGACTAATAGTGACTTCGGACCTTCGTCCTTTAGGACTTCGGGACTTTTCACATTCGTTCGTGGTAAAAATCCCGAAGAAATTCTCCTGGAGTGATGTAACTTGCTTACGTCGCTTGTTGACATAGCATGAGTCAATTTCCTCTTGACAGTTGTCATCATCTGATTATGCCATGTGTCTTTGCTAACGTGGTCTTCCACATGTCCTTGCTAATGAGGTTCTATGACATGGATCTCCCACATGTCCTTGCTGACATGGTTTTCTGATCAACATCCCTGATCCAACGGTCCTCATTATGTCCTCCAAATCCGACGGTTTTTATTCAATTCAATTTTCGGGCTCTGGGTATTTCAAATCTGAAACTGATGGAGCATAAGTTCCTCACATCTTTAGACCCGAAGTGAAGGATGTTCATTCAATCGAGATCTTAGATCAATAGCTCGATCTTTTTGTGATGCCTCTTTGCTAGCTTATCTCATCCTTCCACTCGAAAATGATCCGATGGCTGACAAAAAATTGCATTTCGAGAATTTCAAATGTCAAGTTTCTGGAGTGTAACCTCCTCGCAGCTTTAGACCTGAATCGAATGTTGTTCATTGATTAGGGTATCATATCGACGACTCGATCTGTCTACGGTGCTACTATTCTATTTTATCCTGTCCTTCCACTTTAACACGATCCAACAGTTGACGGGAATTCACATAATCGAATTCTCAATTGTTTTTCTCTCTTATATTGTCCTTCCACTCAAAAGTGATCCAACAGTTGTGAAGATTTTTGAATCATATCCATGATCAAGAATGATTGTGAAGACACAATCTGCAAGTGTTTTAACTTGTCACCCAACTCCGCAATGGGAATATGTGATCTATTGGAGATTCAACCACAATCGTTGATCTTCGAAGCTATAAGATCAAACGGTCCTAACTAATTGTAGGATTGGAACAAGCGTGATGTTTAATTCTCCTTTCAATATTGGAAATCCATCCTTGTTGTTGATCTGGCGATTGTGCATCTGACGATCATGATTTAATATGGATTAATCTCATCGTTTGTTGGATCAACCGCAGTCGTAGATATTTGGAGCTATAAGATCTGATGATCTAGTCCAATTGTGGGATTGGAACTAGCGAGTCTTTTAATTATCCTTTTGATCTCCGCAATTTATCCCTACCATTGATCTGGCTTGTAGATCCGATAGTCATGATACTCCAACGATCCTCAATCCCATGGTCACTCATATGATCATCGTCTTTTATATGAGATGATCACTACTATCAATTTCCTTGATCGGACGACTTCTGAGACTTCTCACGTTTTCCTGTGCAATGGTCGACTTCTTAATATTTCCATCGATCCCGATGATACTTATGCAATGTGCTTCTTCCTTCTGAGCTTTGATCTTCATTCTCTAACCCTCCTAAGATTTTATCATAGGATTGTTGATCCTATCATGATCAACAATAATCATGAATTTCTTCATACTATTCGCTTCTTCTGATATACTGTGCAATGTGATTTTCCTTCTGAGCTTTGATCTTCTTACTGTTTTCTCCTCCTCTCGAGCTTGCACTTTCGATATCTACATATTGTTTGACATCTTCTGCTGGCTGATATACTGTTGAAATAAATGACAATCTCTTCTCTGGTAGTTCATCATTAACAACAGATCATCACATCGACTATTGAAATCAATGACAATATGTCTAACAATATCCCCCTTTGTCATTGAGGGAAACACACTAACATCATATACAAACCTCCCCCTGTGATGACGCTTTCCTCTTATGAAGTTTTCTTCTTATGAAGTTTCTCTTCCCCTTTGACATCAATGGCAAAGGGTTTTTCCTCCTATAGTAAATCTCTGTATGTTACTGACCAGAATCTGATCTTGGGTAACTCTTCCTCGAGTCATGTTCTGCCTGCCATAAATGAATGACTCCACTTGTTAGTATGCTCTCTCTCTACTTCTAACTACTTTCCCCCTTTGTTTCTGAAAAGGTAGCTCTTCCTAACAAGATTTCGTCCACTGTTAACTAACTTCTTATCTTAGTTGATTGGGATTTTTTTGTTTCAAATGAGTATTCTTCTTGATATAAATTTTTGTAGTGATCGAGTCTTTTCAAGACTTAATCTAATTAATTTCTTATTTAATAACCAAAACTTCCCTTGAGTTTTTACTAACTGTTCTCCACTTGTTATTTCTACAGGATGTCATGTACCTCATTTTGTACATCAAAATGTTGCTTCTACAGATGTTGTTTTCCTACTAGAACACTACACAATTGTATCTCATCTTATTCAAACAAATCTTAGATTTTCCCATTGATTCTCATCGGTCTCTAACCACATGTATCCATTTTTATCCAGGATTCTTCTTTACTATACATTTCTCTAAAGTTGTATGAGACAACTTTATGCTATGCTTGTCACATGACTGCAATTCTTTTTGCAGAAATCAACTTCACTCCTGTTCACTTGTTCAGTATTTTCTATCCACATATGTGAGTGTCCTAGTTTCTTGAACTTTGTTCTCTAATCATATATTACTGCAACTTTATTTTTCTTCCATGTTCCATTTACTCCTTTTGTCATATTGTATGACGTATTTCTCATTGACTATTTTCTTGAGTTCCAACATTTATAGGCTTTGTGGCCATATCCATCACAATTGTAACATCTGATAGTGTAACAATGTGCAACAATATGTTCAACATGATTGCAGTTCCAACATCTTATACTATTGTTGAACGTACCAACTTGTTTTCTTCCATGATTCCTACAATCTAAGGCTTTATGACCATATTCATTACAAGAAAAAAAAAAATCGTTAAAAACACTTTCATACCTTATTTGATTCATCCATGAAGGTGTCTCTCTTCTGAACTTTCTTTGAGGTATATGAATAGCTTCTGGATGTCTTCCCTGATCTGATCTTCTAAAATTTGTAGCATTTCTTTTATTCTTTGAACGTGAAGAACCTAAGTCACATATTCTTTCACTTTTTACAAATGAAAGAGTTGTTTCAGACCCGTCTTCATCCTTTACAAATGAAGGACCTATGTCAGACCTTTTTTCATCCTTTACAACTAAAGGAACTATGCCAGACCTGTTTTCACCTTTTACGAATGAAGGAACTGCATCACATTTCTTAGGAGTACTAATTTCTTCCTTGTTGTATCCAAGACCAGATTTGTCATTTGGTGACCTCTGACTATCCTATTTCTCATCCATGGTCATGGAGCCATTCAAGAACTTGATTTGGGTGTCTGACTTCTCAACCTTCTTTCTAATATTCACAACTTTTGCTTCCAGCTCATGATAGGATTCTTCCTTTTTGTCCTACTGGTTCCTTACTACCTCTTTTCTCATTTTGGTTTCTTCAAGTTGAATTTTAATATTGACATAGCTTTCCCTTAGTTCTGCAAGGTTTTTTCTTGGTTCATCATATTCCTTCTTTTCTTCTTTTTCTTGACTGATTTCATTTTTCAGTCTCTTGAAAAACCTATTCCTTTTATTTTGTTAGATCAACAACTTTTGTGTTCAATATTTTGATCTCTTCTTCTTTGTTTTCTAACTGAATCTTTTGTTTAGATATGATTTCTTTATTGTCTTTGAGATTTTATTTTATTTCTAGGATATGCTTATGATTTCTAAGCTCATCATATTCCTTCTCCTTTTATTTTACTTGACTAATTTCTTTCTTCAGCTTCTTGATCTCCTCTTCTTTATCTTCTAACTGATTTTCATGCTCATATATTATCTTTTCAATGTCCTTGAGCATTTCCTTTATTTCCAAGACATGATTTTGACTCTTTTCAAGAAATTATTTAGTGTAGTCATGAAGATAGCTATAGTCTGATTCATTATGGTCATAGAGGTATTCACAAAGACTCCAATCAACCTTTTGTTTGGCCTTTGATAGTTCTTCTTCTTCTTCTTCCATGGGATAAATGCTAACAAAACACTATGTTATTGTATCTGAGTCTTTTTCTTTACTTCCAGGGGAGGATTCAATATCACTGTTATTGCAATTGAAATATTGTGGAGACTCCTTACCTTTATTGATGGTTGAGTCTTCATCTTCATCCTTGATAGGAATGTCTTTTGTGTCTTCATTTTTTATTTGAACATCTTTTCTAACTTCAGCCATAAGTCCTTGGTGGATGTGCATAGTCCTATGCTTGTCTTGACTATATCTGATAATCCATTGAGAAGAATATTCAATGCCACTTCATTGTTCTTCCTTTCTCTTCTTTGGACTGTAATTTTGGATAAATTCTTTGATGTAGTTAAATCCCAGGGCTTTCTTACTACTGAATTCCGAACTTCAGATCCTTTTTAATTCAAATATTGTTTCATATTTTCTCTCCATGAGGAATAATCTGTTCCATCAAATAAGGGAGCTTCAATTGCAGAGAGAGCCATATGTCCACCCATTTCTTCAGGATCTACCTTCTAGTGGTTAAACTGTGATGAAGGAATCCTCTCTGATACCAATTGTTGAACACGCTGCCCACACTAAGA
>SNQJ01S0003308.1:121903-132667 GCA_010110895.2 Picea sitchensis | reverse complement strand
GTGTGTGGACATTCTAACTTTTTCTTCTCATAGGTTAGAAGTTAAAACATATTTGAACAAATTAAGAACAATCAAAGCATAATTACAATGGACACAGAGACACCAGATGTTTGTATTATCTTTTGTATAATTTGTATGAATATCATAATATAAATATATGTGAAAGAGGATTTTCCCAGCATCAACTGATTTGTTTCAGCACCAACTGAAGTAAGGAGCACCAACTCCTCGGAGAGCACCAACTCTCAGGAAGGACCCAACTTGCTGCAAGACCCAGCTTGTTGATAGAATCCAGTCTATCCAACTAGATTTTATTCAACTCCAGTAGTAGTGATCCATTATAGAATCAAATCTATCTCATGACCATAGGTATATCATAAAACACTCTTCACCGCATTTCATATTCTCTCTGAAATTCGTTCCTTCTTCGATTTATCTTTCCTCTGATATATTCACACTATCTTCACTTCTACATGTCTCTCTTATATTCACACAGACCTCAGGTCTAGATCCGCCACTTTACTTCACAAGCCATGCTTCATACACAAGAACTACTTCAAGTGAACCAATCATGGTTTTATTTATAGTGGCTTATGCTCAAAATTTGTTTAAATTGTTGAACCGGCTTGTGAAAAAAGTTATAACTAACTTGTTCATTTACGATAAATTTTGGGACCACTAGTTCATCAATCCGGGTCTTCAACGTTACACCTGGCATCCCCTTTTCTTTTTACAAATCGATCACATTCATGGATCGATTTCCTTCATCTTTGTAATATTAGAGATCGACGCTTCCTTCAAACTAGTTCATATGATCAATGGCGTAGAACCACATGCTCAACAATTTAAGCGACCCATACATTCGGGCCTTTAAAATATCTTGACCATATGACCGACGATGGTGACCTCACGTTAGGAGAGATGAGTGCATGAATTCTTATCAATTCAACAACCATGATTCATTCTCCTGATGAGATGGATGA
Source organism: Picea sitchensis (assembly GCA_010110895.2). Classification (NCBI taxonomy): domain Eukaryota; kingdom Viridiplantae; phylum Streptophyta; class Pinopsida; order Pinales; family Pinaceae; genus Picea; species Picea sitchensis. The sequence continues at coordinate 131,684 of SNQJ01S0003308.1, read as the reverse complement.
TTGTTGGGACTTCGAGTCTTCATGACTTTAAACCTTTCAAATCTCTCGAATATGATATCGCCAAACAGATCAAACAGTTCACATTATATCTCAAAACCAAATCAATGGTTATCTTCGATCCTTACATATATCCTTTCATTCCTTAATCCGACGGCCAGGACTAAATCAAGCATTGTGATGGATGGCCACCATTTACTCTGGGTCTTTGGACCATTGTTCTTACGCTATCCTTCCACTATATTTTGATCAACGATCGTGAGTGGAACCGAACATCAGATCGACATTCAATATCTCCTTCGGGTCTCCAGACTTCGGAGATTTCAAATCGCAGCCCCTTCTTTCCACTGTACGTCAATCTTTTGGAGTTGACAAACCACTAACAGATGTCCCTCTCTTGATCAAAGGTTGAGATCCTTTCGCTTCTACGGGCTTCAGAATTCTAAGGCCTCAAATTTCACTGTAGTATGATCAATAGTTGAGAATAATCATGAAGTGATCTTTCAGATCAGACGACTTATGTCTTCTTCGGGACTTCGGCGTTCGAGACTTCGGAGGTTTCGAATAAACACTGCTCCATTTTCCTCCGGAGTGATCACCTTTTGTGTAAGTCATCAACGATGGAGACTGCTTTCTTTTGGTTAAAGTTTACTATTACACTACCCTTCCATTGTAGTAGATCGACGATCAAGAATTCTCCCGAAGTTATCTTTCAGATCAGACGTCTTGTGTCCACTTTGGGACTTCAAGACTTTAGGCAAGTGATAGTGGTATATCTCCCAAAGAAAAACTCCTGGAGTGACGTAAGTTGGTTAAGTCACTTGATGACGTGTCACGAGATGAGTAACTTCCACGTGTCTCTCTGATTCATGATTTTCACATACCAGAAATGTTGATTCAGCTTGACACTTGTCATTCTCTGACTGTGCCACATGTCCTTGCTGACGTAGACTGTTGACGTGGTCTGTCACAGATTCTTACTGACATCGACGTAGATCTCTCATTGTGACACATGTTCATCTCCTTGATCTGACAGTCAGGATAGTATCCGAAGGGTATCTCAGATCGACATTTGAAACTTTGGAACTTTGGGACTTGGGACTTTGGGAATTTTGACATTCGTTCATGGTAAAACTCCCAAAGAAATTCTCCTAGAGTGACGTAACTTGCTTTCGTCACTTGTTGACATGGCATGAGTCAATTTCCTCTTGACAGTTTTCATCATATGATTATTCCATGTGTCTTTTCCAACATGGTATTCCACGCGTCCTTGCTGACAAGGTTCACTGACGTGGATCTTCCACATGTCCTTGATGGTGTGGTATGATGATCAACAACCCTGATCCAATGGTCATCGTTATGTACTCCAAATCCAATGGTCCTTATTCACTTTGGATTTCCGGGCTCTGGGTATTTAAAATATCAAACTAATGGAGCATACGTTCCTCACATATTTAGACCTGAAGTGAACGATGTTCATTCAATTAGGATCTTAGATCAATGGCTCGATGTTTCCGCGATGCCTCTTTGCTAGCTTATCCTGTCCTTCCACTCGAAAATTATCCGACGACTGATGGAAATTTGCATTTTGGGAATTTCAAATGTCAACTTTCTGAAGCGTAACCTCCTCACAGCTTTAGACCCAAAGCGAATTTTGTTCATTTATCAGGGTCTCATATCGATGAATCGATCTATCTATGGTGTTTCTCTTATAACTTATCATGTCCTTCCACTTTAAGATGATCTGACGGTTGACGGGAATTCGCATAATCAAATTCTCAATTGTTTTTCTTGCTTATCCTATCCTTCCACTCAAAAGTGATCCAATGGTTGTGAATAATCTTGAAGCATATCCATGATCAAGAATGATTGCACAACCACAATCTATGAGTGTTTTAACTCATCACCCAAATCTACAATGGGAATATGTGTGCTATTGGAGAGTCAACCACAATCGTTGATCTTCGAAGCTATAAGATCGAATGGTCTTGACTAATTGCGGGATTAGAACAAGTGCGTTCAATCTCCACAATCCATCCCTTCCGTTGATATGGTGATTGCACATCCGACGATCACGATTTAATCTGGCTTAATCTCAACATTTTTTGGATCAACCGCAGTCGTAGATATTTGGAGCTATAAGATCTGAAGAGCTAGTCTAATTGTGGGATTGGAACTAGTGAGTCTTTTAATTCTCCTTACGATCTTCGCAATTTATCCCTGTCGTTGATCTAGCTTATATATCTAACAGTCATGATCCTCCAACGATCCTCGAGGCCATGGTCACTCATATGACCATCGTCCGTTATATGAGACGATCACCACTGTCAATTTCCTTGATCGAACGGCTGTTGAGACTTATCACCTTTTCCTGTGCAATGGTCGACTTCTCAATATTTCCATCGATCCTGATGATACTTCTGCAATGTGCTTCTTCCTTCTGAGCTTTGATATTCATTCACTAACAATCCTGAGATTTTATCATAGGATTGTTGATCCTACTGTGATCAACAATAATCATGAATTTCTTCATATTGTTCTCTTCTTCTGATATACTGTGCAATGTTCTTTTCCTTCTGAGATTTGATCTTCATATTGTTTGCTCCTCCTATTTTCTCCTCCTCCTGAGCTTGTGCTTTTGATCTCTGCGTACTATTTGACATCTTCTGTTGAATGATATACTATTGACATCAATGCCAATCTCTTCTCTAGTATTTCATCATTAACAACAGATCATCACATCGACTATTGACATCAATGAAAATATGTCTAACAACCCTAAATATATTATGCAAATAGAGAAGTCGACCCCCAGGATAATTAAAGTGGTTTTAACCACTAAGAAGACAAGTCGTCCTTTCCTAGTGAAGAGACACCTTTCCAACACCTGCCAATTAGTATAAATAAAGGAGGCCAATGCCTCATTTTCTCACTCACTCATTCACTCATCAAGTATGCAAGTATGGAGAGATACAGTTGGGAGAAGAAGGAAGAGAGAGGTGCATTGCTTACTGTTGGATATTCTTTGTTGTTTTGGTTTATTGTCTTGGCATTGTATTGGCTATCTATACTAAGGAAGTTTTAATGGGTTTTCTCCCCCAGGAGGGTTTCCCAAGATAAATGTTGTGTATCTTGTGATTGTGTTTATCTCAGTGATCCTACCTATGTTATGGCTATCTAGAAAATTGAAAAGAAACCTAATAATAGCTCAAAACTTAACATGGTATCAGAGTTAAGCTTAAGAGAGCATCTTTCACTGGATAAAGAAAAACGTCATTGTTGTCGTACAATAAAATTAGGGATTTTTGTTGAAGAGGAATACCAGCTTAAAAACCATCTAGAAAAGTGTGACCTAGCCTAGGGAACTCTTTGGCACCTTGAGTGCACCTTTTCAGTGGAAAAAACTCCCAGAAGATGAAACCCTAGTTTTCACTGGTACCAGAAAACCATAAGTACCAAAAAATTAGAAGTACCAGGAAACCAGGAAACCAGAACCAGTACCAGAAGTACCAGTCCAGATTTCTGCAAGCTCAATTTCAAGGGGTAAAATTTGGATTTTCAAAAATCTGACTGCACCAGCTTACTCGCCTCAGCTCAACGCATCTAGCCCCTGGATCAAAATTTCAAAATTTGAAGTTTGAAAAATTAGGGTTTCCTTATAAAACCCTAAGTTGTAGTTGCAGTTGCAGTTTCAGAATCAGTTGCAGTATTAATTTCAGTTACAACATCAGTTGAAGTATCAACTAAAGTACCGATTGCAGTTACCCTTGAAGTATTTTAAGGGTTGGTAATTATTACCACTTCTACCAGATGGTGCCATTACCTACAAATTCTATCAGAGGTATGTACTCATATATGTTTAAATGGTTAAGATTTAAAGGGTATTTGCAGGAGAAGGGATCTATTACCATAGATCTAGAAGGATATCAGATCCAACACATTCAGAGGAATAATGAAACCCAAGTTTAATTATTCTGATATGCATCTATTTGTTATGAAATTATTTTGATCTAGGTTGCATGTTGAAGATTTGACCATCACACTAACCTTTGGTCAAAAAGTAAAGTCAAGGTATTAGATGGATTAAAATTGAGATCGTAGATTTTATTCTCTAACCCAACTTTCTGTCAAGATAACATATTGTCTTAGTATAGAAGAGAGGTTGAAGAAATCACTCGTCATCTTGAGTGAATGAGACTTGGAAGAAAAACAACACAATCATTCGTGAGGAGAAGGCTCCAGGTTCCAAGTTTGATTAATTAAGTTGATAAGATTCAAATTTGCACATGACAAGTTGATAACTACCCCCTTACAAGTAAACACTATAGTTTAGGTAGCAGTCTTTGAAAATTATTATACTTGGTAGCATATGAGCATATTGAGATAAATGCTTAATGTAATCATTTACTAGATATAACTAACATATCCTCTAAGAGAAACTTCTTGTGTTGGTTCTAGGTTTCCATGGAGGAATGTTTGATCTCAACTCTAGAAGAGTGTTGTTAGCCCTCGGTTATGGAAGGAAGTGAAGATTAAGGAAGAAAAGTGAAGTACGAACTGTGCAGAAGGAAAATAAACCAAGGAGGGCTCAAATAGACTGTTTTTCCACATGTAGGTAGTTGGCCTCGGTAGTCGTGAGACTCTGACTCAAATAATAAATTACATGTTCATTGTGAGAGTCATCCTCTTGGACTAAAACCATGGCAATGGTAGAGTCCAAAGAGGCAAGGTAGAGGAAATAGTCTTGACTATAATCTAGTGGGAAACTCAGTGGTGTTTGTGTTAGGGAGAGTTTCAAAGCTTCAAAGGCTTTGTTGGCAATCTCATCCCATATGAATTCATAACCCTTCTTCAACAGTCGAGTAAATCCTAGCGTTAACTCAACGTAGTTGGGAATGAATCAGTGAAAAAAGTTTGCCTTCCCTTGCAAACTTTGGAGCTGGCATAAAGTAGAAGGAAGAGGTAGATTAAGGATGGCCTCAACCTTCAAAGGATCCACCCTAATTCCATGAAATGACACAATAAAAACATAAAGTCAGCCAGAATCTACAAAAAAAACACATTTGTGTGGGTTTAAACGTATACGATAATAACGACAACGAAGGAAAATGGCTCAGAGATGGGCCAATTGGTCTTGGCAATGTATGGAATGCGTCGGTAGATCATTGAGATACGTTTGTAGGATGTGCTTGATATCGTGAAAAGAATAAGACATGACACATTGAAAGGTTGCACCAACATTATTCAAACCAAAAGGTAGTTTTCGGTAGGCGAAAGTACCCCAAGGACAAATGAAATAAGTTTTGTGTTGATCCACAGGTAAAATGTTAATCTGATTATAGCTGGAGAAACCATCCATTAAAGAGAAGATTTCTCTTCTGGCACAATCATCGATGATCTGGTCAGTGAAGGGGTTTGGAAAGTTGTCCTTGGGACAAGATTTATTAATATCCCTATAATTGACGCATACACGGATCATGCCTTGTTTTTTATTAACCAGAACTAGATTGGATACCCAATCAGTTAAAGCCACAGGATAGGTAAAGACATCCTTGACAAGTTTTTCATCTTTGAGTTAGATAGCGGAGGCTTTACTGGGGTGGACTGGGTGAAGTCTCTGTCGAACGAGTTTAGCATATAGATAGGCCTTAATTTCATGCGCAACGATATCAGGGTCAATACCCGACATCTCTTCATAACTCCAAGCGAAAACATCACGAAATTCTTTAAAAATATCTTGATAAGTGATGACTTCGTTATCGGAACAAGCGGCTCTGATGTGAACATTTTCAACAACTCCAGGTTTAATAGATATGTCAAGAGGAACAGTGGGTGAAATATTACTCAGGTTCCCTTAGTAAATCACATCATGTGTTGACTCGGGAATAGAGGAAATGACAACAACGGTCGACGGAGTCGAAATCCATTGTTAACTCTCTAAAGTGTGATGTTCTAGAAAGAGAATGGAACGATGATGTCCATCATCCCAGGGGGGTGTCTTCCATAGACATAACAGACATAATCATCTCATCAGTAGGAAAAATGGCGTTAAATGGATCGGGAGATGAATCACTAAGAGAGGGGGTAGAAGGGGTTGTCGATTGAATGGCTTGATAAGCCCACTCAACCGGACTTAAAGGCATTTGCTCACTATAGCAAAGATAATCACTGAGGTCAAGTACTATCCATGGGTCGTGAGATGTGGGGGTTTCATGAACAAAGGTGGAAATGATGTTGATAGAGGCAACCAAAGGAGGTGGAATATCGGGCGGTGGGATTGGGAATGTACCCATCAAATTTGAATCTTTTAGTAGACCGACACCGACATTCTCATCTCCACGAGGTGTCTTCGAAATAAAGGGTACGTTGCTAGTACGGGAATCAGCATTGAAAAAGGCCAGTTAGTCTACCGTAATGACTTTTCCCTAGTGTGGAAAATGTACGACACAAAAAAGGGTAGACACAATTGCGCGCATAGAATCAATCCAACTACGGCCAATTAAGAGGTTATAATCGAGAGGTGCATCAAAGACCTCAACTTAGACATTGACCGATTTTCCTTCCAACGTAATAGACAACGAGGGAAGTACACCATAGGGTTTAAAACCAGAGCCATTGAAGGCCTTAAATGTGTTGTGTGATTCAGTGACGGGAGGAGAGACAATGGCTTTCCAACATGCAATAGACATTACGCACATTGAGGCAACCTCATCAATAATTCTACAGATGTTCTTGTCTGCGAAAATAACTTGTATCTGAAAGGCTAGCTGAGGGGGTAGCCTTGGAATGTGATCTTCCAGGTAAAAAATTATCAAATTTGTATCCGTAGGATCAATTCCACCAATATCCTTTAACAATACCTTCCGTTGAGAAGGACAACTTTGAAGGACTTCTAGATCTGACATCGTGGAAGGTGCATGTGCAATATCTTCTACAATAATGTAGTTCTGAGCAGCACACGCATGAGGATTAAAGGCAGACTTTTGAACAATGCCCTTTGGAGGGGGGTGGAGAAATGTATCGAGGCTCAGTCATTTGAGATTAAGAGGACTGTTGGGAGGTAAAGTTGAGGGAGGCGTTTGAACCAACGAAGGTGGTATATCATCAACTTTCTCCTTTGAGGAATAGTAATCTTTGGCCCGAGTAGTAAGCGTAACGTCATTCTTTTTCGAATCACCAGTACACATAAGGACATAGGAAGTGGTGGAAGGAGAGGGTTGGTCATGAATGACCAATTGGGCCTGTTGTTGAGAAGGGAAAGGTTGGGACAAAATGGCAGGTGTGGGAGGCTTCATGGTCCCTTGAAGGAACTTAGTAACCTCGACACGTCTTGGAAAATATTTCGTGTAGTGATCATGACCATAGATACGGAAAGGGTATAGAGGTTTGTGCTTATCCTTATCATCAGTGGGTTGTGTTTTGGCTTTCTCAGATTGCGAATTATTTTTATCCTCCTTATTCTTACCCTTTCCCTTTTTAGATTTATTTTTGCCGGTAGGGGTAGATTGAATGGAGTTAACCTCTGAAGTTTTACCGGTTGAAGGAGTAGGAGTCGGAGAATTTTAAACATTAGAAGAAATAGATTTGGGATTGGTGAGAGAGGCTTGCGTAGATTGAGGTTGAGCATGGAAATTTCCAATCACACCATCAACCGCATGAGAAGCAATAGGGGTAGTTGAGGTAGCGGTGGTAGAAGGACGAGGAGCATCAGGGAGAGAGTCGTAAAGAGTACTTGTTTGCGAATAAATGAGATCAAGGTACTGAGCACGATTGATCGCCTGTTCTTCTGTGACAACTCCACCCATGGAAATGTCACGAGAGATTTTATTCATGAATTATTTCATGAACCATTCTTCCAATAACTAATTGGAAAGTTCGAGTTTGATCAAATGTCATCTTCTTATCCACTCATGAATGTGATCGGAGATATGAGTGGCAGAATTCTGCTTGAAGGAACTCAAAATATCGGTTCCCGTTTTATAGAGGATTGGTAGTTGGTAATGTGTGAGGAAATCCATGGCTAGGGTATTAAATTCGGTGAAGAAACATCATGGTAATTCTATATACCACTTTGCAGCTGAACCCGTAAGAGGTCATTGGAAGGGTCGTAACCGAATGGATTCCTCCATCAAAGAGTTGGACAAACAACAAAGGTGAAAAGTCATGACATGGTTGTTTGGATCTTCTCCCGGTTTACCATAAAATTTTGGAATGTCGGACGATAGCTTGGTCGGTATAACATGCCAAATGGGAGAATGCAGGATAGGGTCATTCAAGATTCTAGACAAGTCGAGTAGATCCAAAGTGGATAAAAAGGGTAACTGTCTATTCACGTGAGGGTACTAGTGACTTTGGGGAGGGAGTCTCGTCGGTATACCAGTAGGACCATAAGCATTATGTATGTGAGGAAAAGGTCCTAATAGATTCAGCCATGAGTGTGGAGGCATGTATCCCATAAGGTTGTACTGATTAGGGATGTTCCCTTGGAAAGGGACACTAGAATGAACGTTCGAACCCCAAATGGGATTGGAAGAACCGAGATATGACTGGCCCAAACTAGGGTGTATGAAAGAGATAAATTGAGGTTGTTTCACCCCAGATGATTGTGGATTTCCCTGGATGAGAAGGTTCCAATACTGGGCTAGTGATCCTGACATGTTTTGTCCATAGGGTGGGGTATAACCTCCAAGCGGGGGTTGTACTCCAAGAAGGAGTTTTCCTCCAAGAGGGGGTGGAGTTCCAATTTGGGTGTGACCTCCAAATTGAGTTTCCCCCCCAGTTTTATATTGCCTTCCAACAGTAATCTGATAACCAGAAGTAAATGACGAAGTAGAGCCTCCAATTGGATTGGATCCACTTGGGCCAAATCCTCCCATAAAATGCGGATAATACCCTCCCAAGGGGACATGGGAAGGTGTCAGAATGAAACTAGAAGAAGCATTGTACCCAAGAGGAGAAAAAAATCTAGAAGCTCCGGATGGAACTTGGGTAGGAATAGGGATAGAAGTATTTAAAGCATTGTACCCATGAGGAAGAGACAGGATAGGTCTAGACGAAATTGGTGTACCAATGAGAGCTTGGGTAGCCACCATATTCCCAGTGGTAATAGTCATAGCATGTGGGACCATTGTGGAATGGGCCATCTAAAGATGAATGGTTGAGCTAGGACCAACGGACTGTGTGTCTGAACCAACGAAGAGATAGCAAGTTGTACTAGCAAAGTGATCTAGAGGTATTGTGTAGGTAGCAGACGTTTTGGGTAGTTCAGAGAAGACAGGTATATCAGCACCTTCCCTCAAGCCGTAAAGGTCCCGCACTATAGCTGGGGTTCAAAATATGTCAGTGCTCCAAAAGGGATCCTCATTTTTCGGTCCAGTAAGAGGTCCGGTTGGTATTCCAGAAGTGTCAAAAACAAGTTCTCCAGATGAATTCAGATGGAGAATACATCTCTCGTATCCAGGTGTTATTGGATAAATCCGTAAGTGCGGACACAAACCGATCTCCCTAGATCCACCTAGATCTAGAGCAAAGCAAAACAGAATAGGACGCTTTCCTTAAGTTTTAAATATTGAATTTACTAAGAGGCAAGAATCATGGACATACCTTATGATCGCTTCCTTTAATATTTGTTGTTCTCGCTTCGCTCCAGTGCTCTTGTGCAGCCAAGATCAAAACAACACAAACCAACCAAAGTGATAGCGATAACATAAACTCAATATAAACCTATGTATGTGATCAAGGAATCATACAATAAAACACAACAAGCTTTATAGGAAAGAATCAT
>SNQJ01S0003308.1:94633-121893 GCA_010110895.2 Picea sitchensis | reverse complement strand
CCAACCAAAGTGATAGCGATAGCATAAACTCAATATAAACCTATGTATGTGATCAAGGAATCATACAATAAAACACAACAAGCTTTATAGGAAATAATCATATTACTGTATCATATTAAATGTGAAAGAGAGATTACAACCATAGCCTTGATTTCGTAAGGTCCCTTCCAACTGTCCTTCGTTCCCCACACACTTCTTGCTCCAAGGATTCTCAAAACCATAGATGTGATAGCTAATTACAATCTATCTTGACAAAGCAAATCTCAAAGTCACTCTAACCAAGACAAAGCTAACAAGCTCAAGAACAAGAACCCACAAGCTCACAAAATCTCAAGCTAACTTTCTCCATGAGAACTCCTCTCCTTTTATAAGTTGAAGAGGATAAGGTGGGGAGGTTAGGATGATCCCACTAAATCATGAAAGCGAGTAATATCCAAACCATTCGGATGCCACCTCACCATAGAAGTTTCTCCTTCTAGAAGATTCGAGAAAACGCTCATTTTTCCCACGTGCTGGAATGTTCGCACCCTAGCTATAGAGAAACCTGCGAACACCTTGCAACCTGGCTATAGTGAAACCTGCGAGAATGGGTCATTCTCGCACCCTACCTATATAGAAACCTACGAAGATCTTTTTTTATAAGGTTTTTACATAGGAAAATGCAACTTCTTTTCTCAGGAAAAGTTCTTCTCTCTTCTCTCTTTAAGAACTTAGGCCACTGTGACCCCTCTGAAGGCAACAAATAGGTTTACATCATTAACGATCATAGGGATGACGAAAATAATGTGTAACACCAGGAGGTATTTGGAAAGAGTCTAGAGAATCAGAAACAATTCAGAAATTGTCTAAAGAGTCAGTTATTTCCTCTTGTGAAGGTATGTTTTCTTGGACCTCACTTTGTTGAGGAGAGCCCTCCAGTGGATTAGTAGGCAAGGGTTGAGAACCTTCTAGATATTTCGGGGGTAGTCCTTGCATCCTACGTGAATGGTGTGGAGGTTCAATGTTGGCTGAACCAAATATTTTACAGAAAAAATCTATGGCCAACTATAGAAACAAAACAAACTTGCTAATAAAACCTAGGAATCAAACCAAGCAAACAAAACCTTCTTATTTTGAAGTCACTAGTTAGTGATGAAATCCAACGTCATGAATTCAAGACAAGAAGGGGCTAGTATAGAGTGGGTGGAAAAGTTACGTTGACGACCTACTTAACAGACTTACACCTTGGTGCAAGCTCCCACACATAATCATGGGTATGCCCTCCAAGGAGCTCGAGTGAGTTTTGCCAATGTCGATTCCAGGTACCGTGAAGACTTGCCCCTCCACAGTCACCTCGTGTAAGACCCTAAGAAGATAGAAAACTAAGGCTACCAAGAACAATAGTGATGTCTGGGGAAATAGTCGACAGTATGATCCACATGCAAAGGCAGGGTATCTAGACCGAAATCAACTTGAGAGGATTCCACTCATCATTTTGGGTATACCATTCAAGCGACCCCCATAATATGCACAATCTCTACACCAAGACCAACAAAGTAGGGTGAGTAACTTTTCCAGTCTCAATGCGACCTCAAGTTTGACCCTTGTGTGAGAAGGGCTTCGCAGGACAAAATGTTGCAAATGGATTTGAACACTCCCTATCACAATATGTTATTGTTTGTTTTGTTCTTTGGAGAGCGTGTCTCAGAGCCTATTCCAAATCTCTAGCCTAGCTAATGTTGGTATAAAAGATCCCTAGAAAATAAAAGTTACTAATTTAATTTTAGATTTCGCAATGTTTTTTTAGAGGCTGTTGTTTACACAAGAGGGAGACGAGAATGGAACTAATGTTGTGTAAGACCTTGACCCAATAATATGAAAATAGAAATGAATTATGCAATCTTTTGTTCAATGAACTCTATCTACATCAAGGAGAAGGTATTTTTCTAGAATGATGTAAGCTACGAAATGTACTTTTTGTTTCTTGAATGAACACAATTGCAAACAACCATAAACAATGATATTTCTCAATTTTCTCTTCTTTTGATTGCAAAAAACTTTCTTATGTATGATTACTTAGAAGAATAAGTGACCTTAAGTCTTCCTTTCCAAAACCAAAACAAGGATATAGTGAAGAAAGGATAAGTAATCAAAGAAAATTGATACACCCAAATCAAACTTTCAATGAAGATAAAAGTAAAAATGACAAGAAAGTGTTTCATCAAATGTAAATGAAAAATGACTTTCCAGTCAACAAGCAATCCAAAAAATGTAATCAATCCAAAACTTTAAATCCAATCAAAAGACTTTTAATCAATCAAGCACTCAGATGCAAAATCAGAGTTTATATCCTTGTTGATAAAAATAAAAAGGTAAAACTAAAAAAATGATTAAGAACAGTGTTTGATCTCTGAAAACCAATCGACAACAAGTTTCAAACTCATAAATCAGTCACATATTGGCATTAAAAGTTCTTCTCAGCTAGCTAAAGAAAAAACTGGGAATCAAAAGATGACAGGACCCAAACCAAAAAAAATTACAGACGCCGCCACAACCTAGCAGTAGATTACAGTGTGGAAATCAAAGGTTTCCGTAGGCTAGCTATGGATAGGTCGCGGAACGTACACACTGGGAAAAATAGTTAGGGTGCGGAAATCAAAAGTTTCCACAGGATGTGAATGGGTACAGTGAAGAAGTGTCTGTAAACAAAATAAATTTGGAAAGAGGTCAAAGGGTTTAAGTGAACTTTTAAATTCAGAGGGTCTGGATGGATGCCCCATAGACTCAAAGACTTAAATAAAGTGAAGAAATATAGGCTAAAAGAAAATGGCCAACAAAAGAACACAAACAAGTCATATCCCCAGTAGAGTCACCAATTTCGTTATTGGATAAATCGGTGAATGCGGACATAAACTAATCTCCCTAGATCCACCTCGATCTATAACAAAACGAGACATGACATGATTCTTTCCCAAAGTTACAATCATTTAATTTACTACCAAATAAGGAATGGATGACATACCTTTAGATATCACTTCCTTATATATTTGTTGTTCCTACTTCGCTCCGGTGCTCTTGTGAGATCATATCTACAATGACACAAACCAACCAAAGTGAAAGAAACAATAATAGATTCAATGAAAACCTAAACATGTGATCAAGGAGTCATGTAATAAAATGCTAATGATTTTATGGGAAAGAAACATGTCACCGTATTATATTAAGTAAAAGTGGANAAACCAACCAAAGTGAAAGAAACAATAATAGATTCAATGAAAACCTAAACATGTGATCAAGGAGTCATGTAATAAAATGCTAATGATTTTATGGGAAAGAAACATGTCACCGTATTATATTAAGTAAAAGTGGAAGATACAACAAAATTTCCTTGATGTCACAAGTTCCCTTTTAGTGGTCCTTTGTTCTAACACACACATACACTTGCTCCTAATTTCTATGAAGATGGTCCACAAACTCTTGATGGACAAATGGGCACCTCAAGCATCAGTTGCAACAGGATCCTTCACACAGTCTTCAGCCTATTCTTTCAACAATTCTTTGCTTAATCTTTCTTAACCTTTTCCATGAGAAACCCATCAGTATATAGGAGAAGGTGAAGTGATTAAAAGGATGAGGATAATCCCACCAAATCAGAAAATCCAGTAGGATCACAACCATACGAATTCCACCTCACATTCTAGAAGATTCTCCTTCTAGAACCTTCGTGAACTTCTTCCTTTCTTTAGCTTCAAACATCGTCGAACCCTGCCTATACAACAACCCATAGAAACTCTGCGAGCCAGGTATAGAGAAGCTTGTGGAAATCAAGGATTTTCGCACTGTGTACTACTATCAGCCTACAACGTCATTATAAAAACATGCCTTGTAGAGGAAGAACTCAGTCATTTTTCTCATGTAAAATATTTTTTTGAGAGCCTGAACACATGCTCGTAAAATCATCATCAGAGTGACAAAAATAATGTGTAACAGTTAGCCAGACTAGCAAATAACTAGTTTGAGATCATATCTAGACCAATTGTGGTTTGGAAAACATCGTTGATCAAGAAGGTCAAGATAGTTGATAACGTTGTGTTTAGAGCAGTGGATCTCTAGTTTGATAGCACTATTGGAGGGTACATTACCGATATTTTCATTGACAGAGTTGAATCATATAGCCAAGAAGAGAGGTACTTATTTAAGGGACCTAGAGGGAAGTTCCTACACTTTTTAAAGCTGGGGATTAATATGCTATTTCATGAGAAGAATATCTTGAAGATACAATGAATCTAATGTTCAATAATTCAGATAATGACAGTGACATAGAGGCTAGACACATGCGCAGTGGGAGACCATTCAGAGAGGTTCCTCTTGAGAACCTATTTAAGAAAAACTACGAAGACGATGGATTCTAGAGTGGAGAAGAAGCATATCTAACAGACAAAGAGTATTCAAAGTCCGCAAGAACAGAGGAAGTAGGATCTAAAGAATTTCTCCAAGGAGAACCAGAAACTTCAGGCACTACACCTACTGTCGAATTAGATAATATCAATCCTCCTATTGTTTTAGAAACATTAAGTAACCAGAGTAATCAAAGTAGTGAGAGCCGTTAGAGTACTGTTACCAGTAGTTCATCACATACTTAGTCGAGAAACCAAGGAAGATCTATGGCATATGAAATGAGGTTACCTATCTTTAGAGGAGATGTATCTGAATATCTTATCATCATTTGTTCTTATGTGAAGATGTTTGGATCATTAAGCAAGTCATTGATAGAGTTGTTAAGAGAACTCAATTTAGTACTACCTTGAGGGATCGCACTCTGAACTGGTATATGAAATTTGTTTCAGGACCTGGATAGCCTAAAACGTTGAATACTATCAAGACTTCATTGAGTGCAGAATTCAAGAAACCTAAGTCGGAGTCACAATGCATTACAGAGATGAAAGAGATCAAGCAGAAGGCCACTAAACCTATTTGGGAATTTGATCAGAGGTTTAAGACTCTGACAGGTCATTTGAGTTTTCAGATTCCAGATAAACAGAATAAAGAATGGTTCATTCCTGCCCTAATGCCACATATCATAGTTCCTTTGATGCAACATAAAGTTGCTTTGCAGGATGAAGCATTGGAGATTTCCATGAAACTAGAAGCAACCCCTGTAGGAAAATCCAACCTAGGTATGAGTCAAATTTTGAATTAGCTAAGTAGCTTATCCTTATAGGTAAAGGATATGAACAAAGACAAAGAAAAAGAGAAAAGAGAAGATATCTGATGTATCATATGTAAATCAGAGGGCCGTGACAAGGATCATTTCCCCCTATTTCATGAATACTTAGCCTCTGGAGCACCTAGTCCTTTGAAGCAAGATACTGTACCTTGGTGCGAGGTATGTAGAACTAGACATCGCCTTGGTGAATGTTATTATATGAAAAAATATGTCCAAACACCTACCAATATTTACTGCACATTATGTAAGTCTGTGGGGCATGATGATAAGGATTGTAGGGTTTACGATATCATGCATGAAATATCAAGGGATACATATAGAATTCAGGGAGAAACATAAGAAGAAGGAAATATTGTGCAGTTCAACTCCCCGGGAAGAGGAAACTTCAATCCTCATGGTGGATTCAAAGGAAGAGGACGAGGTAGAGGTATGGGTTGAGGTAGAGGTCATATTATCTGTTATAATTGTGCATAGCCAGGACATTTGGCAAGGGATTTTCAGAACCATTATACCACTTGCAACTATTGTAACTCGTTTGAGCATGTTATTGAAGATTGTCCAGTACTGTTGGTCAAACTCCAAGAGAGGTGAGGAGGAAACCAAAAATTACAATTAATATCAGCATAACCTCACGGTGAAGACCCCAGAGTCACTTTTATTACTAGAGGAGGCATTTCTACAGGAGAAGATAGAGTGACCCCAGGAAAAAATGCATAAGGATCAGGGATCAGGAGAGCTGCAGAGAAGGCATAGTTGTTTGATCCAAGGAGGGAGAGATATACTTTTGAGAAAGCAAGGAAACAATTTATAGGAGAACAATATTCTTCATATAAGGCACAACTAGAAGTAAGGGAATGTGAGATGCCACCAACATTTGATCAGTCTTCCCTAGCTAGACAAGGAAAAGACGTAAGCAGGCTCATGGAATTTTTATACATATGTATCAATTTGATTAAAGATGAAAAGGCTATACAAGAATTACAAAACCTAGTAAGAAAGTATGAAATTGGGAGAATAGACCCTATGTTGAGTAGATCTATGAACCGTATCAAGGAAAAGAAGAAAAAACAAGGAATTACACCTTACTGTTCAAATTGGAAACTATGATGTGGACTATGTGGTCCTCGACTTATGATCAGAAGTCAATGTTATGATGAAGCAAACTTGGGCATTGATGGAAAAAACTAGATTGATTTACTCTCCTATCAGGCTTAGGATGGATAATCAAAAGGTGATGATCCCTTTTGGAATACTAGAGCATGTCCCTATAGACATTGATGGGATAAGGACATTTGCAGATTTCGAAGTGATTGAAATTGTTGACGATAGTTGTCCTTATCCTGCGCTAATAGGAATTGATTGGGCTTTCAAAAATTCGATTGTTGTTGACCTAAAGAAGAGAAGAATGGCATTTGAGGGTAATGGCCTTAAAGTCATTGCACCTCTGGACCTAGATGAAGGTCATAGATACACAAAACCTATTAGGGAAGAAGACCATGCATATGAGCTAGAGAACATTTACAAACTGACAACAAGACACATGATTACATTAATCCTACATCAGATGGAAATCTCACCTGGCGAAGTGAAAGTGCATGTTCATCATACTCAAAGGAAGCCTTGGAAAATTGATAGAACAGAATGTATGAAGTCTCCACATGGCGATGTGCATGATTGACTAGAGCAGTTCACCGGATTAGAACAGAAGTAAGTAATCTTCCAACATTTGATGGTTTGAATCAATTAGAGACATTTCTAGCTGAATTTGAGAAAATTGTACCAGTACAACAAGGGATGTTGGCACTGGATGAAGCCTTGAAATCCACACCAGCTATATGGTGGGGAGAACATAAGAGGAACATCGTGGAGTGGACACAGTGTCTCACATTATTGACAGTGTGCTTTTCAGACCAAGTTGAAGGATGTGAAGTTCGATACACTGGGCAGAGTTGTCCAAAGGACCACATGCAAAGTTGTGAGGAGCCTGGAGCAACACTCCTAAAGAAAAATGGGTGAATAAGTTCATTAAAACCTTGGATACCACACCTATCAACTGGTATATTCAAGCAAAACCACACCTCATTATTACAGACTGGTATGGAATGACTAAGAACTTTATAGCTACATTTTTATTTGAAAGTCAGTACCCTACAGTAGATCAGGCTTTACAAATTATAAGACAAAAGGTCTTTGAGGAGGCACCTAACCTCCCTTTTAAGAGAGAATAAGAAGAATGGACAATGCCTCTTCAGTAGTTACAGGGATGTTATAATATCAATGTTGATGAGGATGATGACCCTAGAGATGTAAACATTGCAGAAAATGAAGGTCACAGAGACATAGAAGGGACAGGGATTAAGTTACCTTTTATTGGACAACCCATTAAAATTAAGAAAGTTAATATTGGAACAAAGCAAACACCTAAATTAACAAATGTAGGAGAATATTTGGATGATGCTACTATTATAAATATCAGAGAGTTATTGCATGAATATCATGACTTGTTTCCAACCAAATTCACAGACATAAAGGGCATTAAAGGGCCCATGGGAGAAATAAATATCCCCTTGAGACCAGATGCAAGACCTATAAAGAAGAGACCTTACATACTGAATCCTAAATATAAGTAGAAAGTTAGGATCGAATTGGATAGAATGTTGGAAGAAGGAATCATAGAACCTATTGAAGAATCTGAATGGATTATCCCTATGGTGGTCGAAGATAAGAAGACAGGATAAATCATAATTTGTGTAGATCTAAGAAATATAAACGATGCATGTCTACATGAACCATTCCCTACACCCTTTACCGATGAAGTTCTAGATAATGTAGGAGGATAGTTGGTCTACTCATTCACAGATGGATTTTCAGGGTATCACCAGATCAAAATTGCTAAGGAAGATCGACATAAGACTACATTTGCAACATAATGGGGTTCTTTTCAGTACACAGTGATGCCCTTTGGTTTGAAAAATTCACCAACCATCTTTTCCAGGGTGGTGGTCGAAGCATTTAAGGACTTATTACACAAGTTATTAGAATCTTATTTTGATTATTGGACTATCTTTAGCCTACTGAAAGACCACATTGAATGTTTGAGATTGATGATAGATAAGTGCAGGTAATGTCAAATTTCCCTGAATCTTAAAAATTGTATTTTCTTTTCACCCTTTGGAGTGTTGTTAGGGCACATTGTGTGTAATAAAGGGTTGTTGGTGGATCCTTCCAAGAATTCCATCATTGTTGACCTACCTCCCCCTACTTCGGTTAGACAGTTGCGCACTGCATTAGGACACACTGGATACTACAAGAAGTTCATTAAGGGTTATGCACAGATAAAAACACCTATGGAGAAGCTCTTAAAGAAAGATAGCAAGTTCCAATGGACAGAAGAATGCCAACAGAGCTTCAACACAATTAAATAGAAAATGGTCACTATGCCCATCTTGGTTTTTCTAGATTGGATTAAGGAGTTCAATGTACATGTTGATGCTTCATCCATTGCATTAGGAGAAGTCTTAGCACATCCGGGTGCAATAGACATTGACCACCCTATATCCTTTGCTAGCAATAAGCTTTCTACAGCTGAAAGGAACTATACTATGACTGAAAGAGAAGGCTTGGCTATGGTATATGCGCTGCAGAAATTCAGACACTATTTGTTGGGAGGACATTTTAAGATGTTCACTGATCACTCTGCATTGAAGTATTTAGTCAACAAGCCAGTGTTTGGGGGAATAATATGAAGATGGATACAACTATTACAGGAGTATGATTTTGAAATTGTGGTTAAGCCAGGAAAAATAAATAAAGGACCTAACCACTTATCTAGGTTGGAACATGGGGAGGAGCCTACTATTCTAGAGGATACACTCTTAGATGCACAATTGCTAGTCATCAGAAAATTAGATGATCACTTTTTCGAGATAGTTCAATTCTTGTCCACAAGAATGGAACCTCACGAGTACACAGTCATTCAAAAGAAACAGTTGGTAGTCTGCGCATCTGACTTTCAACTTATAGTTGTATAATTGTATAATATGGGACCCGATGAGATATTGAGGAGATGTGTTATGGAGGTATAAATACCACTGATTCTTGCAGAAGAACATGAAGGAAATGAAGGAGGACATTATGCAAGAAAATCAACAATGCATAAGGTTCTCAGAGTTGGCCTCTAGTGGCCTACTTTACATAAGGATGCTAAGGAATACTATAGAGCCTGTGATGTATGTCAAAGAGTAGGAATGTCATCTAGAAGGGATGATATGCCTTTGGCACCACAATTAACATTAGAAGTATTCGAAAAATGGGACATTGGCTTTATGGGACCTATTAACCCACTAGAAAGGCGCATAGGAGCTAGATACATTATCACTGCGACAAAGTATTTGACCAGATGGGCAGAAGAAAGAGTAGTTAAGGACTATAGTTCAACTATAGCTGCACAGTTCATCTTTGAGGATATTATAACCATATTTGGATGCTCGAATATCCTCATGAGTGATAAAGTCACACACTTCATCAACAAAACCATTGAAGCCTTGACTCAGGGATTTGACGTTCATCATCAGAAGAGCACTCCATACCACCCACAGGCGAATGGTACAGTCGAAGCCTTCAATAAGATATTGGAGAGAACGTTGACTAAGATTTTTAGTGTTAACATAGATGAGTGGGATTTAAGAATTCCAACAGTATTGTGGGCTTATCGAACTACTTGCAAGAAGTTGACAATGCAAACCCCATTTAAGTTGGTATATGGCTTGGAAGCAGTGGTACCTATGGAATATTTGGTTCCTAGCTTAATATTTGTAGCATTTACAGGCATCGATGACACCGACGTTGTTCAATACAGGCTTGCACATTTGTTGGAACTGGAAGAAGACAAGTTTATTGCTGGATTTCATCAGCAAGTACAGAAAGAAAGGGAGAAGGCTTACCATGATAGACATATTAAAAGGAAGGAATTCAATAAAGGAGATTTGGTATTGTTATATAACAACAAGTTCATGAACCATCCAGGGAAGTTAAGGACACATTGGCTAGGGCCATTTGAAGTGGCCTATGTTACAAAAGGAGGAGTTGCGCAACTAAAGACCCTTAATGGAGAATGGAAAGAAGGTTTGGTAAATGGGAGCCAGTTGAAATTGTATTATGACAACCAGCTGCCTCACAACTCTCAGTAAAAGTAAGGGAAGAAGGGTCTAGGTACCAGGTGTAGTTGAAACTGGGTACCAGACACATAAAAGACAGTTTGCACACAATAGGGAAGAACAAAGAAGAAAGCACAAGCTTCTCTGCGTAGTTTGCAATCGAAGTGAAACAAAAGGTTCAAGCTTGTAGTGACTCGGGACGAGTCACATGTGAGTGTTGGGGGAATTTTGGCCCTTGGTTATGGAAGGAAGTGAATATTAAGGAAGAAAAGTGAAGTATGAACTACGCAGAAGGCAAAGAAACCAAGGAGGGGTTGAAGTGGTTAAATAAGCATAAAAGAAGAAGCGAAGTAAAAGAAAATCTATCCATTGGAAGAGAAGATGAAGGAAGATAAAGAAACAAAGAAGAGGGATCATGGACAACTTAGAAAGTGGAAAAATACATCAACGAGTGATTTGGAGAACCTCATGGAAAAGAAGGAAAGACAGGCTAGCAAAGCTCGGAAAGCACAGGACAAGTGGACCTAGGGTTTTGGCACCTAGGGTTTTCGATCTAGGGTTTTGACACCTAGACTTTTGCTATGTAATGTATAAATAAAGGTCTAGAAGACCCGGGAGGGTTTGTTTGAAGTAGGGTTCATTGATGATATGATTGTTTTTGTTCATTGTTGATTACTGTTGTTGAGTGATCGAGTCTGTATTGTAATATCTTCAACTAGTTGCAAAGATCGGCCCTACAGTTGGGTGCGCAGAGAGGGGGGAGAAGAAGAGAAAGAGAGAGAGATCTGAAATCTAAGTGCACAAATAGAACTGTATGGTTTCATATAATATATCAAGAAACACAGTTATGTGGACGTATCCCTAGGGAGAGGGTGAACCACATATATCTTGTTGTTCTTTGTGATTGATGTTGTGTTATTTTCCATCTGATATATTGTTACTGCATTATTGTGTTAGATCAAAGATATAAATTGTGAAATAAGCTTAGGAAGGGTAAGGAATATCTTGATTGCTGTGTTTTTTTGTCTTGGATCTACTTTGATTTCCTTTGGTTGTATACACCTATGTCCTGCAACCCCCTATTGCTACTTCGGGTGAGACTGCATCTACTTCACAGGTGTTTCTGAAAGGTTCAGTAGTTAGGGCTTGTTGGTGCGCTACTAGAGTTGAACCCTGGGTATACCCCTGTGCCAACAAGTGTTGACATCATTTCGTATTGTATTTCTTACTTTTGATATTTGTTTCAGATAGGTCAGAAGTGATATCTCTAAAGGAGCTACTGTGACGATTATTTGTGCTATTGTTTTATTTACTATTATCAAAAGAGTATTATTCTTTCTTGTTGTTTTGTTGACCTTGTTTTAGGTCACAAGTGATAACCCTGAGGAATCTATAGTGAAGGTTGTAGAAGGAAATATATTAGATGAGACATGAAGAAGACTATGTACATGACCATATACATTCATGTACCAAAGAATATGAAGAAGAAGCTATATTTTGAGATCCAGAGTATCTCATATGGAGATTTATTGTAAGGAGAAGAAATCTCCAAAGATGACCGAACATTAGAACAAGAACTCACAAAAGACTTGGTCAAAGGATAATGAATCCACCTTGATGGGAAGCATAAATATTTTGAATTTTGACTCGAACTTTCATATTTAGACTTGGTATTCAACACCAAGTATACCCCATAAGATATGATGAAGTCCTTGTAGACTCAGAAGAAATCGAGAGTAATCCTGATCTCAAAAAGGATTAGATGAAGAGACAACTTCTAGGACTGGGAGATAGATGCCACGAGAAGACTAGATCGCATCTTCAGAGACTCGTAGGAGACATGAAATCTCCTGGGAAGATTCCCTTGTTTCAGTGACAGAGAAAGAATCCAGTCAGAAAGACTAAGATTAGAAGAGAAGTCAATATTGAATTCCAAGATCGATCTAACAGATAAAGCATGTTGAAGATGTACAAATCCTGATGTGTGTCCATAGGATTCTCCCATCAATAGGGAGAATACTATGATGAGACACTTACTCCAGTAATTGGAGAAATAGTTCTAGTATTTATGAAGACAACTGGAACAACCATGATTCATATATAGTATGATATGTAGGGGGATAAATCCCCATATTTACAATTGAGTGGCAGTTGGTGAATTACATTAGTTGGGTCATGGAGACATGACTACAATAAAATATAGAGTTACCTCCATGAAAGAAGAAGAGCTACCTTCAATATCAGTTATTGAGCCACTCTTAGTTTTAGATGAAGTTTTTTTCGTGATAGAATACGAGGAGTTAATATTAGATTTCAATAGCCACAGTGAGGATGAACTAGTCATTCTCAACCTCAGAGAAGCTGCAGGTGCAGAGTCCTAGTTCTAGAAGGAACTGTTGAAGAAAGAGGAGAGGAAATACTCTCAAGAAATGAGACAGATAATGCTTTGCAGAGAGCACATAGAGCTAGCACATGATTGTGCAGATTGAGTTGCAGCTGAGCAAGTGTACCAGATTGATACACTGTAATGTGAAAAATTGGTTTGAAGTTGAAAATAAAAGGACTTAGGTATGTAGGTTGAAGAAGGATTTGAACACATTGAAGCAAGCTCCTAGAGCTTGATATGGAAGAATTGACAGTTTCCTAACGAGCTTGGGCTTTACCAGGATAAAAACGGATTCTAACCTTTATCTCAAGATTATGAATGATGAGCCAATGATGTTGTTACTATATGTAGATGATGTATTCTTGAAAAGATGAAGAAAACCTCATCACAAATTGTAGAAGAAGCTTGCTACAGATTTTGATGAAAGACCTAATGCATTATATCTTAGGTCTTGAAGCTTGGCAGACCCAGATAAGATCTTCCTTAACCAAGGGAAGTATGCAGTTTAAATAATGAAGAGGTTTGACATGTTGAAATGTAAATCCATGTACACACCCATGGAAACGATGTTGAAGCTCCTAGTAGATACCTCGTCAGAATTGGTTGATGCTACTCTATACAAACAAATTATTGGTTCGGTGATGTATCTGATGAATACCAGACCAGATACATGTTTCACCCTTAGTCAGTATCTGGTCGAACCCAGACATGTTCACCTTGATGATGCAAAACATCTGATGAGATACCTTAAGGGTACATTGGATTTTGGTCTCTTCTATACTAGAGATCATGACTTAAGATTGTATGGATATACTGATTCAGATTGAGATGGAAGTGTTTCAGATATAAAGAGAACTTCAAGTTGTTCTTTCAGTCTGTGGTTAGCCATGATCTCATGACAGAGTAGGGAGAAATCCAACATTGCTCCCAACACGACAGAAGCAAAATACATCGTTGCATGTTCCGCCATATTGTGAATCCATATAGCTTTGGATGTTGTTTACAGATCTGTTTGATCTGGATATGGAAGCCACCATGATCCTATGTGATAACCAGGGTTGTATAAAGATGATGTGTTCCATGATGAGTCAAAGAACATAGAGATCCGGTATCACTTCATTCGTGATATGTTGCAGAGAGGATCCATAAAGCTCCATTATGTTGGCATGGATGAATAGGTTGTTGATGTGTTGACCAAGCCTCTGTCTCATCTAAATTTTAAGCACTTTCGATACAAAATTGGTGTAGTCTGAAAGTACCTCCCTCGAAAGGGGGAGTAGTGTTGTGATTCCAGCCTAGTGCTCAAGATTTCTAGCTTCGTATTGATGTTGTTGTGATTCCAGCCTAGTGATGAAGATTTCCAACTTCGTGCTAATGTTGTTGAGATGTCAGCCTTGTTCTGAAGATATCCAACTTGGTGTTGATGTTGTTGTGATGCCATCCTAGTGGTGAATATTTCCATCTTTGTGTTGATTTTGTTGTGATGCCATCCTAGTGCTGAAGATTTCCAGCTTTGTGTTTATGTTGTTGAGATACCAGTCTTGTGCTGAATATTTCCAGCTTCGTGTTGATGTTGATGTGGTTCCAGCCTTGTGTTGAATATTTCCATCTTTGTGTTGATGTTGATGTGGTTCCAACCTCATGTTGAAGATTTCTAGCTTAATGTTGATGTTGATGTGGTTCCATCCTTCGTGTTGTGATGATGTTGATACTCCAGCCTTCGTGTTGTGATGATATTGTTGCTCTAGCCTTCATGTTGTGATGTTGATGTTGTATCATACGTGTGTTGTTATTGATGATGATAATGTATTAGTGTTATACTAATCCATGTTGATACATATGATGATGATGCCACTTCATCTTTTTGTTGAAGATGATGATGATGATGCCACTTCATCTTCTTGCTGAAGATGATGATGATGATGTTATTCCAACTTTAATGTTGAAGATGATGATGTTACTTTAGCCTCATGCTAAACATGGTGATGATGTTACTTTAGCCTCATGCTAAATATGTTGATGATATTACTTTAGACCCATGCTAAATATGATGATGATGTTGCTTTAGCCTCATGCTGATGAGGATGATGATGCTACTCCAGCTCCATGCTGTGAACGATGATGATGAGAAAAAATTTCGATGATTTATAGATATATCAGTCAGTGTTCCATATGTTGTTGATGTTACTTCCCTCTCTCTCTCCTGATGATGTTGTAGAATACCCTTCTTATTAAGGAGGAGTGTTGAAATATTGTAACTACAAAGAGTATTCTATTTATTTCTTGAGTCATTATGAATTAGATCAATACCCTTTTGTGGATTGATCATGTCAGGAATTGTAATTGATCAAATCCCCTTTTGTGGATTGGTCAAACCCTAAATATATTATGCAAATTGAGAAGTTGGCCCCCAGGATAATTAAAGTGGTTTTAACCACTAAGAAGACAAGTCGGCCCTGCCCAGTGAAGAGACACCTTTCCAGCGCCTGCCAGTTAGTATAAATAAAGGAGGCCAACGCCTAATTTAATCACCCACTCATTAAATCATCAAGTGCGAAAGTATGTTGAGCTGCAGTTGGGAGAAGAAGGAAGAGAAAGGCGCATTTCTTAGTGTTGGATATTCTCTAGTGTTTTGGTTTATTGTCTTGGCATTGTATTGGCTATCTATATTAAGGAAGTTTTTCTATGTTTTCTCCCCCATGAGGGTTTCCCAAGATAAATGTTGTGTATCTTGTGATTTTTTTTCTCTCAGTGATCCTACCTATGTTATTGTTATCTAGTAAATTGAGAAGAAACCTAATAATAGCTCAAAACTTAACAGGGAATTGGTTCCAAGACCAAAGAGTAAGAATTTGATTGGCACAAAGTGGGTATTCAGAAATAAATTGAATGAAGATGGACATGTTACAAGGAACAAAGCTAGATTGGTATGTAAAGGATATACATAGGTTGAAGGAATTGACTTTGATGAGACATTTTCCCCAGTTTCCAGAATGGAAGCAATCCAATTTATTTTAGCTTATGCTTGCTCCAAGAATATTAAAGTATATCAGATGGACGTAAAATCAACTTTTCTAAATGGGGAACTTGAAGAAGAAGTCTACATTGAAAAACCAGAAGGATTTCAGTTTTCAGAGAATGCAAATTATGTGTGTAAGTTGAAGAAGGCCTTTTATGGTCTAAAAAAGGCTCCTAGAGCATGGTACTCTAGACTAGATAAATATCTACAGCAGGCAGGGTTCAGAAAAAGAAGTGCAGACAACAACCTCTGCATCAAGATAACTCAAGATAGTATTTTATTAATTGAATTTTATGTTGATGATATTATTTTTGGAAGCAATGATGACAGGTTAAACCAGAAATTTGCAAAGGATATGCACAATGAATTTGAAATGTCATTACTCGGAGAACTATCCTTCTTTTTGGGTCTTCAGATACATCAAAGCAACCAAGGAATTTTTATTTCTCAAACTAAGTATATTAGAGAAATACTAAAGAGGTTCGAAATGGAAGATTGCAAACCCGTTGCAAGTTGAGGAAAGATGATGATTCAAAGTCTACAGACCATAGGAAATAAAGGTCAATGATTGGAAACTTACTAGATGTGAAAACATCCAGACCAAATATAATGCAGGAAGGAGGAAAAGTGGAACGATTTCAAGAAGCACCAAAGGAAACACATGTCGTAGCAGTGAAGAGGATTTTCAGATATCTCAAAGGAACATAATATTTTGGATTATGGTATCCAAAATGAAAGGATGTATCACTTATTGACTACATAGATGTAGATTAGGAAGGTTGCATTGATGACCGATGAAGCACCAATGGAGCAATGTTCTACTTGGGTGAGTGTTTAGTATCATGGATAAGCAAGAAATAATCATCAGTATCCTTATCTACAGTGGAGGTAGAGTATATTGTAGAAACAACATGTTGTACACAGGTTCTATGGATGAAACACACTATGACATATATATAGGTAGAGTATGATGAGCCCATTCCAATATATTGTGATAATACAAGCACCATCAATATCTCAAAGAACACGGTGATGCAATCCAAGATGAAGCACATTCCAATCAAGTATCACTTTCTACGAGAATAGGTTGCAGAGAAGAACATCAAAGTTAAATATGTGGGAACAAAAGAACAAGTGGAAGACATATTTACAAAACCACTTCCACGGGAAGCCTTTGAGTATCTTTGCCAGAGACTTGGAGTAATTTCTACTCCAAAATGAGTGTTATTGAATGCTTATATTATATGTCTTAAATTTTCATGAGGAAGCACCATAAAGAGGACAGTTCAGATGAGGAGATTAGTTTCAGGAAGAGTTCATCCAGGGGGAGTATCCCCAAGGACAATTTAGTTAGGGGAAGCATCCTTGGATGGAAAGATACATTTTCTATTGATGACAAAGGGGGAGAGATTTATCATATGCAGATCACAGAGGCATGGTTCCAGGGGGAGCGATGGTCACAGGGGGGAGCATGAGTGATATGACTTTAGTATTGCATGACATGAATTCAATATTGCCTCAGAGTGTTTCCATCAATGCCAAAGGGGGATATTGTTGATTAATTGGGTTGGTTGTCATTGATGTCAACACTTGAAGAAATTCTGGTAGCGAATTATGATAGAACAAAGGTTTGGGTAATGGACCCAAGTTAGTTTCATGGATAATGGTATGAGTTTTGATATATTTGTAGGTAATACTATTCTATATGGATAGTACATGTCATTCCATTTCTGGTGGTATGTGGAACGTCATATATCTCCTCACGGTTAGAGAGTTATGACCATGTGAAGTTGGAGAACCCTCATGAGTCATCTAGAAGCCCCAAAAGGTGAAAGTAGTCAAAGTGTTTGCAAAGAAGAAATTATTTAAATAATAAAGTGAAGTGATGAGTGTACTATAAGTCAAAGAGGATGCAAAAGAAATTATTTAAATAATAAAGTTAATGGATAACTTATTAATTATGGAAAGTGGTTAAGTTAAGTGGACAAGTGGTTATAAGTGGGTTAACCCTAAAATAAGGAAAGTGGGTTAAGATGGTTAAAATACAACCCCTTGAGGATGCTAAATGAAAGTATAAATAAGAGGCAAGGCTCTCTCATTTAAATACACTTGAACATATTGAATATAATTGAATATATATTTTGTGAAAGGTTATTTGAGAAGGTATTATTGATAGAGAAAAGTGCGGTAGGAAAAGTGTAGCAGAAAAAGTGTGATAGAAAAATCACAGCAGAAAACGTGTGAGAGAAAAATCATGGCAAAAAAAGTGCGACAGAAAAATCATGGCAGAAAAAGTGTGACAGAAAAATCGCAGCAGAGAAAGTGCGGCAGAAAAAGTGCAGCAGAAAAATCGCGATAGAAAAAGTTTGGTAGAAAAATCATGGAAGAAAAAGTGCAGCAGAAAAATCACGGCAGAAAAAGTGCGGCAAAAAAATCATGGCAGAAAAAGTGTGGTAGAAAAATCATGGCAGAAAAAGTGTTGCAGAAAAATCGCGACAGCAACATGGTTGGGGTCCATTTATGAGAGATGGCACATCTTGTTTGAGGTATGTTTTGTGAGCTAGGTTTTAGCTCTTGAGATGGTATTGGATGTTTGGTATTACTGAATATATTAGATTTGTTGAGGGATACAATTGGTATTTTGTTGTTGCTATTTGGCATATGGGTATTGGTCTTTTGGTTGTGATGTGTTGCTGAAGTCATTAGTTTAGGTTGAGGCTACATAAAAGTGAGGTTGTGGCACATGGTTTGATGTAAGGGTTTATGGTATTTGGTTTATGGATAGAGTGATGAATTTTTAGATAACTTTTGATGGTTATATTGGTGTATGTCTTTGGTATATGGTTGAGGTACATGTTGGGTACATGGTTGAGACAAGTAGTTGATGATTTGGCACATACATTAGGTGTATAGTTAATGATGTTGGTACATATTGATGAGTCATAGTTGATGTGCAACTGATGCATGATTGGTACATACTTGGTACATGGTTGGAGGCACTTGTTAGTAGTATTCTTGACACATCGTTTATGGATGATGTGGCATACTTGTCTTGGTAGATCTGATTTGGTTGATAAGATTGATGAGACATGTTGTTGTGATAGGTTGTTTGGACAGGTTGTTGTGACAAGATATTTATATAGGTTTTGTGCATGGTTGATGCACTTGTTGATGGTACATGTTGAGGTACAGGTTGATGCATGGTTGATGCATGGTACATGTTGGTTCAAGTTATTGGTACAGGTTGTTTGGTGCATGTTGATTGGTACAGGTTGACAGTGAGAGGTTGACAGTGTAAGTAGGTGATTCAATGACAGTGAGAGGTTGTCTACATTTGACATTTATATTTTAGGGCAGTTGGACGAGGCAAGGATAGGTGGTTGTAGCCAGAGAACATAGGGGGTTGCAGCCTCCTTCTGGTTGTAGCCAGATAATTGGGGAGTTGGAGATTCCCTCAAGTTGTAGCCTAAGAAACTAGGGGCTTGGAGCCTCCTTCCATTTGCAGCTGGATTACAAAGGAAGTTCGTGCTTCCAATGAATGTAACTCTTAAATACATATAAGAAAAAGAATTTTATGGTTTTCTCCCGCTTTGGGTTTCCACATAAAACATTGGTGTATTGTGTATGTGTATGATTGCTCATTTGCTCATTGTTTATTTACTCTACAACTATTGGATGATAATGATACATTGATATAACACTTGCATTTTGTGGTTGAAAATGATTGATTGCTCTATTATTGATTCATCCCCCCCTCTCAGTAATCCAACAATTTTGTGCCAAAATCTTTATTAATTTGTCGTTGTAACATATTCAGACTATGTACTAGTTGAGTGTTAATTTTATTATGCTCTTCATGAGCTCTTATACACCTCTCATTGTATTCTTTGTAGCTATGCATTTATTTCTGCAAGTTTCTCATAGTCTCAACCAACTTCACTGACTCTAATATTCCTCTATGTGCATCGAACTTAGTCTATACATTTCCTAGGCTAATTGTAATATCCCAAAGGATGAGCCTTGTTGTAATCATGTTTTGTAAATCATGCTTTGTAGGTTGGTGAGCCAAGTATTGATATGTTGATAGGCTTATGTGTTTATTAGGCGAGGGAGCCTAAGTGTTAAAGGCCAGGAGCCTGATTTTGTACATGTAATTATGCACATTATTAATAAAAGATAAACATCTCTGCGTGTGGACCGACCACGATGAATGAGTGATGGGGGAATAAGCTTCCACAAAGCCTAGGCAAGGGAGAGGGGGCTGAAAGGTAATAAAGAGGGCCTAAGATTGGGGGCTTAATCCCTTGGGGAATAAAAATTTATTATTATTCCAAAGTACTATTTAAGTGTATATGTTTTGTCCTAAGTTCCTGGAGAGGAATGCATGCTAATGGAGCACATGAAGATTCATGGGAAACATGTGTCGACCCAGCTGCATGCAGTTAAAACCATAGGAATAAGTCGTGTTGGTGGTTCTACATTTCTCTAGCCATCACCTGAGTCCAGGGGTTGGACCTTGCAATTCGCCATCCTCCGTATGAACTCGTGACTGTCCATGATCGACCTCTGTCTGGTGTTGTTTTCAGATCCCTTACCTGGAAAGTTCAATCCTATGTGTGAGATCTCTGTGCACCCTTACGCAATCCTAAAACCATAATCGTGATTCTGTTCCGTGTTGCATGATTGAGAAAACCGAATTTGTCTGGGTCGTGTTGTACTATCCCAGTGGTTTGTTGTGGCAGCATAGTTCCTGACCATGTGAAGTTGTTTCCATTGACTATGCATTGTTGAGCCTTGTTATTGTGTCCTCACTATGCTGGAATTGGTCACAAGAACAGGTTGCCAAACCTGTGAGAAACTCTCTCTAGGTGAGAGATTGTGCTGAGGAAGTAAGAACTTCTAGAAGGGGACTTGTAGCTGCTACAAAACTCTAAGACTTTTGATCCAGTCTATTTTTGAAGCCCAAGGCAAGGGAGGTTAGCAGCCGAAGGACTGTCTTGGTGACAGTGAAGGTGTATAATCCTAGGGTGGGACAGGCATGTGGGGAATGAGAGTCTATGAGCAGTGGGCATAAGTGACTCCTGGGAGAAAATCCTTCCTCTGTAACTCAGTGTCCTTTCATTGACCTTGCCTAGCCTAGGATTCCCTGTCTGGTGGAGCTTAGTCCCAGCTCGGGGGTGACCCACTTATTATATTGATGAGCATAGTGGTCTAAGGCTGGGAGGTTCATATTTACTAGATTGTGCTGAGGAAGTAAGAACTCATGGAAGGGGTCCTATAGCTACTACAGAACTCTAAGGCTTCTGGTATGGTCTATTGTTGAAGCCCAAGGCAAGGGAGGTTAGCAGTCGAAGGAATGTCTTGGTGACAATGAAGTTGTATACTCCTGGGGTGGGATAGGCATGTGGGGAATGAGAGTCTATGAGCAGTGGGAATAAGTGACTACTGGGAGAAAATCCTTCCTCTGTAACTGGGTGTCTTCCCGTTGACCTTTCTTAGCCTAGGATTCCCTTCCCGGTAGATCTTAGTCCCAGCTCGGGGGTGACCTACTGCTGAGAGTGATGAGAAGCGCGGTCCAAGGCTGGGAGGTTCATGGAAGGTCTTCACCCAGTTGGTGAATTACATCTAGTTTCAAAGATAAGTATATGCATGTGTTTAATTTCATCTTTTAAATGCATGTATGTGATGCTTGCAATATTATCATGTATTCCGTTGCGATGATGTTTACTATTGTGCATATGAATTATTGTTAATTTCATGGATTATGTATGCTAGAAGTAATTATGTTCTTACTCTGTGTTAATGTCTTGAATTTATTTAAGTGCATGTTATATAAGTGTTATTCCGCAGTAGAATTACTCTTGACGTGGGTTGACAGCCCAAAGGATGTTACAGTATGGTATCAGATCTTTAAAGCGATAAAGTTATAAGTGTTGGTAGAATTGCTCGGCCTTTGGAGGGCCGAGGAGGATGTTACATTTTGGTATCAGAGCCAAGGTTTTCAACATTGAGCCTGGATGGGCTAGATAAGGGGTCATTGGACCCGAGGTTTTAGGTAGAAATTGTGTCTGGAGGGACTAATTTCGAACCTTAGATTATTTCTGAGTGCCAAGGGTTTTCTTGGCTGTGTTATAAAACTGCAATCGGTTTGGTATTTGGCCACAGAGAGAGAGAGAGAGAGAGAGAGAGATAAACACACAAAGTGTTGGAGCCATTGGATTTGGTCAGGAGGAAAGGAGATCCCTCACGACCGTCATATCTGGAGAAGGTGCAAGAGAGTTATCCTGGAAACCTTTCGGGGATTCGACTATCGGGAAAAGAGAGATGTGTTGAGGCACGAATTCCTGATGCCTGAAACTCCAAAGTCCCGAAAAGAAAAGTTAACATGGTAGGACCCAATGATGTCACCGAAGGTGACGTGGACCCTCCTAAGCATGCCACGTGCCACCGTGGTTATTGGAAACAACTGTGTGACGTGGGCCTGAAGGGGATAAAGTAAATCGGAATTTCGGATGTCGAAATATTTGGAGGAAACAAGTGTGGGAACCTCCAAGGTCCGAAGTCCCGAAACCTCGAAGTCCCTAAGTCCTGAAAACTTCGATGACGGAAGGACCACAGTGGGTTCCAACCATTAGATGTCATGTACACGTGGACCATTGATCCAATCGATGTCACGAGTTCGGTAACCAAAACTCGAGAGATAGTAGTATATCATTTTGTCATAGCCCATGATCACATGGGTTGGGGACTAAAAAAGGGAGGGCTCTCACCCGAAATTTATAGAGCCAAGCAGAGCTCAAAATATTCTTGAAGTCAAAACGTTTTCCTAGAATTGGGCTGGTTTTGAATGTGTGGAATTTGTTAAGTAAAGTTGGCTTGAAAATTTTTGGTTGTCTGCACGTTGTGATTACAGAAGTTGACAAGGGCCAAAACTGGTCAAAGTTGCCGCCGAGTGCAAAGAAATGGAAGAGGCATGAATTGCCTCCAGTTCAGAGAACGAAATAAATTGAATGGATGTCAACTTGGGAGTCAAAGGATCAAACTCCAATGGGCATGGAAAGGAGATGGATAAGGAAGGGCATATGATGAAAATCATTAAAAGATTGCAGAAAGATGCCCAGGCTCGCTGAGATGATAGCAGAAGGCTCAAGAAAACTCAGGATAAATAGGGTGAATTCAACTTGAAGTTGTTGCAGAGCCTAGATAGGATGAAAAATAAATTGGAAAAGGAGAGTGACACAAGCAAAACAGGGAGTCGCAGGACCCCTGAGAGGAAAAGAAGATTGAGGAGTGTTAGCGGACATCGTCGTGGCTCCCCAAAGAATTCTACTAAAGAAACATGTAGTAGTTCAAGCCCATCTCCTACCAGAAAGCATAGGAGTTCCAGAGTGGATGAACTGAAAGGAGAAAGGAATAATATTAAGCCTCCCACGTTTGATGGAGAACACCAGAAGGAAGAAGATGTCGAGACATGGATGCTAGGCATGAGGAAGTACTTCCAATTGCAGAATTATTCCTCTAATGCTAAGGAATAATTGAGATGTATCAGTTGAAAGGAAAATCATCCATGTGGTGGGATCAGCTTGTGCAAGTGCATCACATTAGAGAGAAAGATATCACTTAGAAGGAAATCAATAGATAATTTGAGAAGAAATATTTGACTAAAAGATATTATGATAGAAAGATGAAATAGTTCTTTGAGCTCAAGTTGGGCAGCATGACCATTGATGAATACGAGAAAAGATTTTTGGAACTGATGAAGTATCATTCGTTCATCAAGGAGGAGACTGTCAAGATTCAGAGGTATCTAAGTGGATTACCACCTTCTATTGGTGACAAGATTCATTATGATGACCCTAAGTCTATGGAAGAAACAATAAGAAGAGTGAAATGTTTATATGAACAACAGAGAGAAAATCCTACCTTCCAAAAGGCTTGGGAAGACAAGAAGAAGTTCAAGAAGGAACAGAGGCAGAAGGGAAACAAGCCTCCCTTTTTCAGAAATAGTCCTCAGGGACAACCATCTTTTAGAGATCCCAGAAAGGCTGAAGTGGGTGGTCAATTGTGAAGGCAGACACCTATGGAGTGTTGGGGTTGTAAAGGAAACCATAGGTACATATATTTCCCCCACATAAATGATAAATCGAGAGCCATCCACAATGCCCAC
Source organism: Picea sitchensis (assembly GCA_010110895.2). Lineage (NCBI taxonomy): Eukaryota > Viridiplantae > Streptophyta > Pinopsida > Pinales > Pinaceae > Picea > Picea sitchensis. The sequence continues at coordinate 97,959 of SNQJ01S0003308.1, read as the reverse complement.
CAAGATGAAATAGTGGAGGACATGAGTAGTAGAATTCCAAGGATCTACGCATCCTTGGACAACAAGCAAGCTGAATTTCAATCGCACATGATTGAAGTGGAAGGTATGATTAACAATCGACCACTTACTGTTTTAATTGATTCAGGGGCTATCCATAGTTATATAGATCCTAGAGTGGTGGAAGGTTTGCATTTATCAAGAAGAAAACATGAAAAGTCTTGGTTAGTGTAGTTGGCTACAGGAACCAAGAGGAAAGTCACTGAGTTGGTTAAGTCTTGTCCTGTGGACATGAAAGGATTGAGCACGAAGGCTGAATTGAATATTTTTCCTTTAGTCTCTTATGACTATTTAATTGGGATGGACTGGTTGGACCAACACCATGCCCTCCTAGGCTATCGTAACAAGGCATTTACTTTCCTGGATGAGGAAGGGAATTAGAAAATAGTCCAAGGAATTCCCAGAGTTGTAGTTGTCAGAGAAATTTCAGCATTACAACTGAAGAAATGCTACAGGAAAGGTTGTCAGTTGTTTGCAACCCACATTAAGGAAGCATCTAAGGATGAGGTCTCAAATATTGGAGACCATGCAGTATTAAAAGAGTTTGAAGATGTATTTTAGGAGGTACTCGGACTACCTTCGAAGAGAGATATCGATTTCTCTGTAAATTTGATGCCTGGATCAACTCCAATGTCAAAATCTCCTTATAGAATGAGCACACCAGAGCTGAAAGAACTTCAGTTGTAGCTTGAAGATCTTCTGAGGAAGGGGTACATTCTCCCAAGTGTGTCACCTTGGGGTGCCCCAGTTCTATTCATGAAGAAGAAGGATGGAATGTTGAGGTTGTGCATTGATTTCTGGCAATTGAAAAAAGTAACTATCAAGAACAAGTACCCTCTGCCAAGGATTGATGACCTCTTCGATCAGTTGAAGGATGCGAAGATATTTTCGAATATAGATCTCAGATAGGGATATCACAAAGTAAGAATAAAGAATGAAGACATCAGCAAGACCGCCTTTAGAACAAGGTATGGTCATTACAAGTTCACAGTGGTGTCGTTTGGGCTGTCGAATGCACCTTCTTTTTTTATGTGCTTGATGAATGGTGTGTTCAGGGACTATCTAGAAAAGTTTGTCATAGTCTTCCTAGATGAGATTCTGGTGTATTCCAAGTCAGAGGAAGAGCATGAACAACACCTGAAGATGGTGTTGCAAGTGCTAAGAGAGAACCAGTTGTATGCTAAGTTGAGCAAATGCTCATTTTATCAGGAACAAATCCATTACTTGGGGCATATTATTTTAGAAGAAGGGATCGTCATGGACCCTGAGAAGGTTGAGGCCATCAGAGAATGGTCAGTGCCAAGGAATGTAGTGGAATTTAGATCCTTTATGGTTCTAGTGGGATATTACAAAAGGTTTATCGCAGGGTTTTTTAGGATAGCTCACCCTATCACTTCTTTGCAAAGGAAGGAGAATGAGTTTCTGTGGACAGATGATTGTGAGAGAAGCTTCCAACAATTGAAGCAACTGTTAACAAGTGATCCAATCCTAAGGCTCATAGACCCAAATGAAGATTTCGTGGTATGCATCGATGTGTGTAAGGAAGGGCTAGGAGGAGTCCTCAGCCATAATGGATTCGTAATATGTTATGAGTCCAGGAAGATGAAAGAGAATGAAAATAATTATGCCACTCACAATTTGGAGTTGGCAGCAATCGTTCACGCTCTCAGGAAATGGAGACATTACCTCATGGGGAGGATATTTGAATTGAGAATAGACCACAATGGTCTGAAATACTTGTTTGACCAACCCACCCTAAATGCTAGGCAGAGTAGGTGGCTGGAGTTTCTGTGTGAATACGACTTTGATATCAAGCATATCAAAGGGAAGGAAAACAAGGTGGCTGATGCACTCATCATAAAGGTGCACAACTTACATGCTACAACCATTAGCATGTACCAAACTGATATAAAGGGTAGAATTTTGGAGGCTACAAATACAAATTTGAGTACAGAGATTTGGTAGCAAAGATAAAACAAGGTAAGATTCCACAGAAAGTGGAGATTTATAAACTAGGGGATGATGGAATAATTCTGTACAAGAACATAATTTATGTACCTAATGTCCAAGACTTGAAACATATAATTTTGCATGAAATGCATAATGTCCCTTATGCAGGGCACCCTGGATATCAGAAAACTATGGCAGCAGTCAAGATCCATTATTTCTAGCCAATTATGAAGAAAGAGATTGTTGAATACATTTCCATATGTATGGAGTGCCAGAAGGTTAAAGTTGAGCACAGGCACCCAACAGGGTTGTTGCATCCTTTACCGATTCCTGAGTGGAAGTAGGAAGTGGTCACAATGGATTTCATCATGGGATTTCCCAGAACAGGCAAGCAGCATGACTCAATCATGGTGGTGGTGGAAAAGATTACGAAAGATGCCCATTTTAATCCACTAAAGACTACTCATAAGGCATCAGATGTTGCTGATATTTTTATTAAGGAAGTGGCACGATTGTAGAAAATTCTAAAGACAATTGTGTCTGATAGAGATCCAAAATTTACATCAAATTTCTAGAAGGGGTTATTCAAGGGATTCAGAATGAATTTTAATTTCAGTACAACCTACCATCCTGAGTTGGATGGGAAGACAGAGCAGGTGAATCGAGTGATAGAAGACATACTGAGGACAGTGCAAAAATAAAGGGAGGGGATTGTAATATCCCAAAGGATGATCCCTGTTGTAATCATGTTTTGTAAATCATGCTTTGTAGGCTAGTGAGTCGAGTATTGATAAACTGATAGGCTTATATGTTTATTAGGCTGGAGGGCCTAAGTGTTAAAGGTTAGGACCCTAATTTTGTACATGTAATTATGCACATTATTAATAAAAGATAAACATCTTTGTGTGTGGATCGACCACAATGAATGAGTGATGGGGGACTAAGCTTCCACAATGCCTAGGTAAGGGAGAGGGGGCTGAATGGTAAGAAAGAGGGGATAAGCTTGAGGGCTTAAGACCTTGGGGAATAATAATTTATTATTATTCCAAAGTACTGTGTAAATGTATATGTTTTGTCCTAAGTTCGTGGAGAGGAACACATGCTGATGGAGCGCATGCAGCTTCATGGGTGACATGTGTCGACCCAGGCGCATGCAGTTAAAACCATAGGAATAAGCTGTGTTGGGGGTTCTACATTTCTCCAGCCATCACTTGAGTCCAGGGGTTGGACCTTGATATTCTCCATCCTCCGTCTGAACTCGTGACTGCCCATGATCGACCTCTGTCTAGTGTTATTTTCAGATCCCTTACCTAGACAAT
>SNQJ01S0003308.1:12133-89633 GCA_010110895.2 Picea sitchensis | reverse complement strand
AAAGTGTAGCCTCAAGCAATACATAGTGTATCTACATCTCAAAATCAAAGATATACAAATATAGTATCCATCTTCAAGAATCTACTGACGCCTGATGGCTAAAGATGAGATCTTCATAGCTCGAGAGACAACTTCAAGATATTCAAAACTCAGGTAGGAGTATATGGGAGTGCATAAATCACTACCCTAACTTCTTTGACGGCTCATCTGGAAAATACACGAGGATCTCGATGATCAGGTAGATAACTTCGTTGATTTTGAATCAGGACTTGACTGGACTCTTGGGATGGCCGACTCATGAAGTCAAGAGAAAAACTGCAGAAGGGCCGACTCAGATTGGGTGAAACTTCCCTTGGAAAAAAGAATGAAAGATGATTAGACTCATGCAACATGACATTGACATAAGTTCATGATGCAGGAGGCAACACAAACTCTCCATGTGTTTGGAAGAGTAACCAAATGGAGGAGGACACAAATCTATGTAGCGAGAAAAACTTCCTAAGGTCATACTAGATCCCAATTCTTGACGAACAAACATAAGGATGTGATTTGTCCAAGGGAGACTCTTTATGATGCCGAAAAAAGAAAACATATTTCCCGTCCCCTCTTTTTGGATATTTTATTTTTTTGTCTTTTTCAATTTTTTAAAGATCTTGAAAAAGAACAAAATAATGCTACGTTACAAAGGAGGAACCAGTGTCAAAAGAAAGCATACTAGTTCCAAGCACAAGGAACATACTAATGCTTAGATCAAGGAGACATGTGCAGGAAAATGACACTTGGGGAAAATTCCTCCATGGATCAAGTGTCAGGTCACAAAGGAAAAAAGTGCTATAAGGCTTGCTTCAAAGGTTCAGGTGAGAGAAACATGGAGACGACATTAGGCCAAAGATGCAGAGATGAAAATGTGATTAAGAAAGACACAATGAAACTGCCTTCAATTTAATTTAACGATCCCAAAGAAGGTAAGATCGATAGTTTTTTCATGTTTAGAGAGTCTGAAAAAAATGTAAAAGAAGACTCCAGGGAGTACCTTTTTTGGAAATAGTCTAGTCAGTTCGAAAAAGAGGTAAACTTGCACCGAAAGGACGTCTATTAAAAACCATTTTAACGAGTGTCACAAAGATAATATCAGTTGAAAATATTTTCAATTTTAATGAGTCTGAGAAGAGGTTAACTATGGACTCACAACCTTTTTCTGAGTTTAGTCTCCTTAGCCCGAAAAAGTATAAAAGTTACTAAGGAGACCTCTCTCGGAGAGACGAATCTCCCGAGGCATACCTTTTTCCACTATAATATACAGGATAGAAAAAGGGTTAAACTCATGCCAATAGATGTTCTTCTAGACCAATTTAATGAGTGTGAAGGAACAATGTCACTCGATGATCTTTTCAATTTTAGGGAGTCTGAACAGAGATTAACTATGGACTTTGTGGGGGTTCCTTTTTCGTAAGTAATCTCCAAGGCTCGAAAAAGGTGATAAACCAAAACCAAGGAGAATGTTCCTTTTTTGAATATTTAGTCCCTTAGGCCCGAAAAAGGGTTAAACTTATGCCTGAGAATACTCTTCTAGTGAACCGAAGTTCCTAGAGCATACCTTTATTCATGAAATTGACCATCCGGACCGAAAAAGGGGTAAACTATCGCCGGATAGACGTGCCTTCAAATTTGGGTTTGGAGAGCGTGAAGGGAAACAAGATTGCTCGATAATATTTTCATGTTTAGAGAGACTGAAAAGGGCTTAAATAAGACTTTAGGGGACTACTTTTCTCAATTAATCTAGACAATATCTAAAAGCATAAATATAGTCTCGTCGGATGTTGCTTTCAAATTTTAAAGCGAGGTTGAAATACAACAAAGCATGCTCATTTGGGAGTCCCGAGGGTGAGGCCAAGAATGATGGTGCATCAGACGAATGAGGCTCAAACTCATAATCATGAGAGGACTAACAAGGACTCCCGAGCCTATAGTCATCACTGACAACATGGATGCCAAAATGCAACAAGGATCTACCTAGGACATCCATGTAAAGGTAGGATCTACAACCTAATTACGACACTTCTAGAGCAACAATGAAGGTTCTGTGTCGCACCTCGATGGGGTCAATCCTATGGAAAAGTAGAAAAGAAAATGATATGAATAAAGTTGAGGTGAAATCCTAACTTATATGCAAAAAGTTGGAAAAAATGACTTTTACCAAAGAATACCAAAAAGTGACCCATCCCCTAAAAGTTACCAAACCAAAATAAAAAGTGTGTCATAACATCCAATAAGAAACTCAAAATTGGAATCAAGCGATCACCAAGCCAGGAAAAACAACAAAGGGGGTCAAAAAGTGGTAAAAAAGGCCAAAAAGGTCTATAAATAGAAGCTGACAGCTCATTTTCACCATTGCAGTTTGAAAATTACCCAAAAGGAGAAAAAAAACCCTTTGCTAAAGAAGTTGATTCTGGGAGCTTCAGTGGATGAAACAAACTTCTGCTTGGACCAAGTAAGTATAATTTCATCCCTCTTGCAATTCAATACTTCCTTTATGCATTTAATTTTGTTTTGGAGGGAGTGCACTCTCCTAAAAAGAGTGGCCTTGCATGTACGCAGGTTCTCCAAGGACAACTTGTGTATGTACTCAGGAAGAAAATGCTCTGCCCACGTACATACACAACTATGGCCAATACAGCCTGCATACACCCTTAAAATATTTGAAAAAATAAAAAGAAAGAGCTAACTTCCTCCATTTTTTCCATGGAACAGGATGTATGTCCACTGGAGGGAGAGGGAACATGAGGATATAGACATACTAGTCGAAGAGGACACTATAGCCATGGCCGCACTGAAATAGTGTGGGCTATGGAATCTCTTCCAGTGTCCTTTTATGAGGGAAAAAACTAGAATGTTGAACACCCTTGTTGATTACTGGCACTCGGATGCAGAGGCATTGATGCTAGAGGGACAGCCATTGACTCTGACGACTGAGGATATCTACTTCTTGACTAGCCTCTTGAGGAGAGGGGAACTGGTCAATATGTAGACATTTCCCCCTGGGCCTTTCAACATCGAGGACTACATCTAGATGTACTATGAGGCTGGCACTGAGAAGGTAGGTTCTCAGGTGCCTATTCATAAGATCACCAAATTGACTCTGCAAGTGATCTTACTACGAAATTGGGGAGGGAGGACCATAGAGGCCTTCAACGACAAGTTTTTTGACTGGGGGGCATGATAGATTCTAAATATTGAGGACTACCCCTACGTTGGGATCAACTTTTCCAGGGATATATACATGCCCATACCTCTCGAATAAGAGCGAGGAGAGATAGGTAACTTGTTTTTAACATTATTTAATTATTTAATTGTTTTTATATATATCATTTTTATATGTGTATAGAGTACTGACTTTTATGTATCTACTATGTACAGATGTGGGACCAGTGTGCCCAACAGACTTCCTGAGGACTCGGCCATGTCCTCGACCAGAGGCGGGACCAACAACATATGACGTACTAGTAGCCGTAGGGGGACCTCCATCCAGAGAGGCTGAGAGAGTTTTGAGACGGGTGGAGCACAACCTCACTGTGCTCACTCGCACAATACCCATGGCTGATATTGAGGATGTCTCACCTTCCATGCAGACTCATGTGGTGGGGTTTCCATGGATGTGGGTCCATGATTTTTCATCTTTTATCCAACGTCGTCGTTCATTATGGCAGGGAAAATAGGCCCCGATCTTATATAGGCTAGACTTTTGATGTGCCGAGGGCACCATTGTACATGCATTTTTTGGTGCATAATCCCAACGATGTATATTGGACATTATTTTTGAGGATTTCGTGCCAACCTATGTACTCATGACACATTTTATATATATATATATATATATATTTACATCTTATTTGTCTTATGGATCACATTTTTTACAAATGTATATACATGTGTATGTGTGTGCTTCTCTTTCTATGTGTGTGAAACATGCCAATATAATATTTGATTAGCTAGAGTATCTGTCATATGATTAAATCTCCTAGGAACATGGATATATGTAATGTAATCAATGTAACGGTATAAGAGACGTACCCTAAGGAAACTTCAGTGCAAAGTAGAATCATAGATGCAGTAAACTCCATTTAACTGGGACACAACCAGCTGAGCATCTAGGTAGACTTGGAGGTGTGAAATGCCATGCGAAAAAGCATCACAAAGTAACTCTATCACTGCATTGTACTCGATGAGATTGTTTGTGGCATCACCTAGAAAAATACCTCCGAAATATAGCAACTGGCCTCTAGGTGTGAAAATCACACAAGATGTCGAAGCAAGCCTCTGAGTGTGTTGGCTAGCATTGTCCGTGAACCCAAGAAACACCTTTGATTCACTTGACTTCTACCACAGTAAAAAAGAAGACATAAATAACTACATGTCCACAAAACAAGAAAGACAAAAAATTGTATAAGAACTATACATATGTACAAGAAGTCACCCAGGTGACCAACCTAAGAGTATTACTTCCTGAGGTAGAGCCCATTTATAGGATCCGCCAAGGCATTTCCTTGAAATTCAACCAGATGGTAAGTGCCCTTTTTGAAGTCCTCTTTCACAATGAATGGTCTGAGCCACATGGGTATGAACTTGCTTTACCCCAGGGGGTCTTTGTCTTGATCATAGACCAAAAAAAGATTGCCTTCAGAGAAAATCCGAGGACGAACAGACTGATCGTACTGACACTTGACTCATTTCTTATGAGCCTCATTGGACGAGGCTGCATCACAACATTGGTAATCGAGCTTCTCAAGATATAGTAGGCATCCCTCAAGCGGTGAAGTGCCTGGCAGTAATTTCACTGCCAACTTTAAAGATGGGATCTGACACTCAATAGGTAAGACTGCTTCCATCCCATATACGAGTTGAAAATTTGAAAACCCGAAGGCAGTCTTCACAGACGTTCGGTAGGTTCATAATGTTGAGTACAACATCAAATGCCAATTTGGCATGGCATAACAAATCGTTCGCTGAAGAATAGTCTTGAGAGACTTATTCACAGCTTCAACCTGACCATTCGCTTGTGGGTAATAAGGTCATGTTGGTTTTCCATTCCCTTTATCCATTGACCCTAGTTCATAACCAAGAATATTCCCAACCAAAATCCCTTAAAGACTACTGGCCCCTCTAGTCACCCAGAAGGCAACATAGTACATAGAGTGTACTGCGCAGTCTCACTCGATATAGCTCTATGGGTGGCTACAATACTCAGGTGTTTGCAACCTAAGACTGAGTGAGATCTGCACTTTAACCTTTATTCAGTTTATTCAACATCTAGTATAACATTATGCATGCATGTGGTACAACAGATCTACTAAGTTACTTCATTCATTCACCATTCATCAACTAATTAGATGAAAAAGCACATTCATTCAGTCACACAACACAGTGTTACCATGGCTCACCCCCTCTTGGGCTACCTCCACATAGATCTAGCTCTAAGGATTTTATTATAGTTTGGAAATATCCATGTCACGCATGGTTACAATATTAGTCTTCTTTCTTCCCACAGGTGCATTGATCACTGCGAGGCTGACTAGATCGCACCAGGATCCTCAGCCTACAATATAGCCCTCGGGATTGATTCGCTCATGTCCCTCCTAGCTCCCTAGTAAGTCATACCCTCCCTACAGTATCTTCCTATCTTCCTAAATCTCACCTTCCTCCCTCTTTTTACTCCTTGTTCTCTCCCCCTTTATCTATGTATCTATCTCTTCTATTTATCTTTGTCTCACCATCCATTACAATGTATTACAAAAACCCTAACCCTAGCATCATTAGGTCTTCCATGCATACACGCATGCTTCTTTTCCTTCCAGCTGTCTCTTTCCTCTTGCATGCCTTTCTTCCCAAAATAACCTTTCTTTCTGATTCAGCCTGTTCCAACAGGCCCCCAACACTGACATGTGTCTCGTCCCGAGCCACCTAACCCTAGTGTGCTTCGTTGATATCTCTTGCGATCACTTGGAACTTCTCTGTGAGCTACGTTTCTTGCGTTTGGGCCTGCGCAGTATTCTCCTTGGTTTCATCCAATACCTGTAGTGCAATATCATCGCTAACCATCCCTGCGCACTTTGCCTGGGTTTGTGCCATATTTTGTTTTTCTTCTTCTGCCTATGCAATGACCTATGTTTTCCACTCCTGGAGCGGTTCCATTTGAGCCTGGCACTCCTTTTTCTATGTCTACGCAACTATGAGTTATGCCTGCAGTTTCTTCATATCCTACACTCCTTTGACGTGCTCCTTGATTGGCATTGTCTTATGTCTTTGCTTGAGGTCCTGGATAATTGTTCTTATGATTTATTCTTCTTGGTCCCACTGCTGGACTTGTTTATCCTCTTCCAACTTCGTCCATAGTTGTGTTTCTTTCTCAAACAAGTGAGCCACCACTTGGACTTGTCACTCTATCTCCTTTATCTACATTGTTTCCTCCTGCTTCCACTGCTCCTTCACCTCTGGTGGAGTGGTAGGTATGAGATACTCCTGGAGGTGCTCGATCTCTTATTTGTATTGATCTATTATCTTCACAATATGATCAATCTTCTTTGTCACCATGAGTTCGTTCATCTGTACACTCTTTGGGATTTTCTCAGAGGCTACAACCAATTTCTTCTCCAGCCTATCTGCGCAGTCTTTATCATCTTTGGTCTCGATCTTATCCTGCTTGAGTACCAATTCTAGATCATTCCTATTGTCTTTTTCCTGTTGTAATTCTGTTGTGTCTGTGCGTGCACAAGACTGTACCTCATGTGTGACAATGACTTGTAGTTTATACAAGGCCTTGGTTGGTATCCATGTCAATACCAACTGTATTTGAGACAAGTCCTTTAGGGGTTTCTACCCCACGATTTCATCCATGTGCAACATGTTGGGTGTGATGTCAAATGTCGAGCTCAGTTGTTTTTTCGTCTGGATCCTTTCCTACTCACTTGATCCAACTTTGCCTCCTATCTGTGATGTTGATGGGACCATTCCTATGCTCTTGTCGGCTGCCTGCACTTCTTCGAACTTCTTGAGGTGTTTTCCCATGCATGCCATCTCTTCCTCAATTATGTCCCTTTGGCATGAAACATTATCGAAATCCTCTACTGTGCGATTCTAGATCATTTGGGCCACCATATCCGCATTGTCCTTGGTGATCGTGTATCCTGGGAGCACATTGTGTGCCTTCGCCTTCTTGCATGCACCCCCTGTCTGGATGACTAGCCTCTTAATATGGCCTTGCTCTTGTGGAGTAGCACTTGATGTGGTTCCCTGTGCTATCTCAACCTATTTGTGTTATACCCGTGGCACCTATGTGTTGTTCTTCTTCCCCTCATGGGTGCCTGTCTTGGATGCCCCCCCTTTTTTCTGTTTTGGCTTGTTCTAACCTATCCTTGGTTTCTTGGGCACCGTTATCTCTTTGGCATGTGTTTGTTCCTGTATTATCTCCTCCTCCTCTATTTGTATGGGTATTTCTTGATTGAGGACTGGAATCCTCCAGTCATCATCCCAATCCTTAATGGCCATCTCTATGTCCTCCTCCTTGATGCAATAACATAGTTGTAGCCATTAATTATCTAGATCTTTCGCTTGGATCTACATCAAATGTCTACTGGCTTTGAAGTTGGCTATTCCCTGATACTGTGCGATTGCTTCCGGTGTCACCCTCCAAGTGTTGGTGATGTTTTCATGTAGGTCGCTAAGATATCCTTCAAATATGGCTGCATCCTCCTTTTTGTTCTTGGGGTTCGAAGAAGACCCCAATGATAAGTATCGTGCTCTGTGGCAGGGATTGGGTCTAGTGGAAAAGAATGAATACTTCAGCTCCTTCCATCTGATCAAGGGTATCAGGATGAGTAGCCATGAATAATGAAATTCTGTCCCCAGATCCTGCGCGTCCTTGTAGTCATCTAGGAACAGATTCAATAAATAAGGGGCCCAACTGAGTGTGGTGCCCTCTGCACACTGTGTTGCAGTTGCGATGACTTTGACCGAGACTTCCTCCTTGCATAATTTCCTTAGTAATTTGCATGCCATAAATTTTGTGTCCATTCTTTTCACGACATCACTGATACACTTGATCATGATTCCGCGCAACCCCCTTTCGGTACCATATTTCTTTTTCATTTCCTCGGCTAGTTATTTTTCCTTTGTCTTGTCCTCAAGGAACTATGTGGGATCCTCACCCCATGATAGAAACCCTATGATGTATGTGATGAGCTCTACGTCTATTGAGATGAAATATTCTATCCATAGGTATCCACTATGGGTGATTTCCATCAGCTGCTTGACGCAATTGTTTGCATACTAGCCCCTCTTAAAGTGTGGGATGTCCAATAGGCCTAGAATCCTATTTTTGGCCAGTCCCACTGCCCACTATGATGGTTGATTAATTGGTTTGCCAAAGGGTCCTATACCCATAGTCTATAGGTAGACTTGCTTGGAGAAATCTGGGAACTTGTCAGTGTCCATCACATCATGGTCTGAGTACCTTAATTTCTCCACGTGGCATAACATATTTTTTTTGTATGTACCCCTTCTAGAATGTGAAACAGGACAATGGTTGTGGTGGCTTTCCTGCGCGGTGACCTTGGTATCACCTGCTTTCCCTTCCGCTGTGGTGGCTGAATTGAGGTTATAGCCTCCATTGTTCTCTCTTCTGCATACTCATCTGTTCGGTCGATGACATCTTCCACTATGCCCTTATGTGGTTGTTTCAGCGTGGCTATGTGTAATCCCTCTGGCATAGTCATTTCCTCCTGGTTCAATACCATCCCGTTAACTCTCGGGTGCTCTTCAGGGTTCTCAAAGTACGAATGATTGTGTGCTTCCTAGGATTGTCTTCCTTGTCCTCCTTCTAGTACATCTATGTCCATGCCCACTGGTTCTTTCTGTTGGGTTTCCTCCACAATAGGTGTGGGGATTCCTGGTGTCATATCGGGCGATGAGATTTTGTCCACATTGATGACTTCTGGGGATGTAAATGGTTGTTGTTCACTTTCCTATGCTCGATGTGAGGCCTTGAAATTTCTTTGGGTTCGTCGGACAGTTTGGTTTGGTTCTCCTTGTTTTGGTGGTGTCATGGTGTTCAGGTTGTTGTATGTCGAGCATGATGGCCTCTGTAAGCTCTGGGAACTTCTCTCTCGGCTATGTATTCTTTGTTTCTGTCTTCTTTTCTTAGATGAAAAATAAACTTCCCAGTCTCGTGTACCATTTTATATATGGATTTGGTGAAGCTTCTTGGTGACATTACCCAATTTGCGTTTTAATTGAACTGGTGCCTCCTGTGTACTTGTTATTGAATTCTCTTGTCATCGCCAATTGGTGCGATTAATGCATTGTCCCATCAGTCAGTTTTGTTATTTAAGTTTGATAGTCATCATCCGTTGGCAGTTGTTTTCCATGTACTACTTTCCCATTTTTTTCACTTTCCTTCTTTTAGTGATTGTTGGCCTTATCCTCCGTCATGTTGGCATTCCTGAGTGTGCGCGCTCATTCTCTTCTCGGCGCCCTATTCCTTTGTTAAATGTTCATCTTCTTTTTTTTCCCAAGGGTCGACTGGCCCTATACAACTTCAGTTGTCTCCCATTGATCATCCCTCCGAGTTATGTTCCTCCTAAATCCTTCAATTGTACAACTCTGCCATATTTGATAGTCTTTACTTCGTATGGTCCTAACTAGTGCATTCTGAGTTTTCCTGGGTGTTTAAGGGATTTGTTGTCGTACATTAAGACTAGATCTCCTTCCTTGAAACCCTTCCTCTAGATATGTTTGTCATGCCAAGATTTGTCTCTTTTTTTCTGGACTTCCTAGTGGAACCCTGCTAGAATCTTATCTTCCTCCATGATCATTAGCTGATTTATCCTTTCCTATACTATGCCTTGTTCCATCAAGTTTGTAATTGATGCTATGCATAAACTAGGCACCAAAAAATCTAATGGCGCCACAACTTCTTATCCGTAAACTAGTCTTAATGGTGTTTGTCCTTCCAATTTCTTGCATGTGGTCCTATATTCCCACAATATCGTTGGTATCTTTAAGTCCCAATCATCCCTATTAATGTTGCATATCTTTGTCAGTGCATTTTCAAGGATCTTGCTAAAGGCTTCCACTGTCCCATTTGCTTGGGGATGATATGGTGTACTCTTTTGATGATGAACTTCAAATTCCTCATTCATAGCCTTAATAGTATTGTTAATGAAGTGAGTACCTTGGTCACTCATCAAAATCCTCAGGAAACCAAATCTAGTGATCACTTGTTCGAAAAGGAAGTGTGATGTTGTCTTTGCGTTGCAATATTTTACTAGTGTTTCTTTCGCCCATCTTGTCAGGTATTCTGTCGCAGTGATAATGTACCTTGCTCCTGACCTTTTTGTGGTTGGGTTAATTGGTCCCACAAAATCTATTTCCCATTTTTCAAATACCTGCAAAGTTACTTGTGTTCACAGATGCATCTTGTCCATTCTATTTTTTTTACCGACCCTCTGACATACATCACATTTCTGGCAGTATTCCTTTGAGTCCTTGTGCATGGTCAGCCACCATAGTCCTGTTTCCAATACCTTGTGTGCGGTAGATTTTCCTGCATAATTCCCTCTTGCTATTCCCTCATGGGCTTCTACTCAAATTCTAGGTATTTCATGTTCTAGCACACATATTCTCAATATACTATCTGAACCCATTTTGTATAAGTGTCCTGCAAATAGCTGGTACTCTGCAGCCTTGAATACCAAATTCTTGTTCTGCGTGGTGTTATATTCCTGTGGTGCAATCCCTATACTCAAGTACTGGATAATGTCTGTGAAGTATTCGTCAGTGATCTGGACTGAAAATAACTGTGCGTCCAGAAATTTATCCTCTATATTTGTAGGTTCCTCCCTATTCGTGATCCTTGATAGGTTATTAGGTCTTGCGTTCAAATTTCCTGGCTTGACTATTACTTCGAAGTCAAACTCCTGGAACAACAATAACCATATGAAAATTCTACCCCCCCCAACACTAGCTTGTTGACGAGGTATTTGAGCACTGAATGGTCAGTGACTATCTTGAAATGTTTTCCTAATAAATAATGTCTGAATTTCTAGAGCATGTAGACCATATCTTGGCCTTCCCTCTCTGTAGTGTTGTATTTCTACTTCGATTCTGATAGTTTTCTTCTAGCAAATGATATAGGATGATCCAATTCTCCTACTCCTGGCTGCACAAAAATATCTCCAAGTGTTATGGCCGATGCATCTACATGTATGTGGAATGTCTTCTCCCAATCTGGGAATATGAGTATTGGTGCGGTTATCGTCTTCTCTTTCAGCGTATCCAGACCATGTTGACAATCCTCATTCCACTATAACTTTGTGTCTTTCCTTAGCAATTTCTCCATTGGCACATTGATCTGCACATACCATTTTGTAAATTTCCTATAGTATCCTGTGTGTCCCAATGTCACTCTTAGTTGACAGACTGTTTTTGGTGGTGGCAGGTTAACAATTACTACAATATTGGTAGGATCTACTAGCAAACCTTGCTTGCATACTATATGGCCCAATAGTATCCCAAAACATGTTCTGAATATGCACTTCTTGATGTTTAACGATATCTAGAATTGCCTACATCTTTCTAACATCATTTGTAAGACCTCTACATGGTATTTCAACATACTATAGACTGCCCAATCGTCCAAGTATACCTCTAGAAACTGATGGATAAATTCTTTAAATGAAGCTATGACTACTCTGGAAGATATTGTTGGTTCATTCTTCAATCCAAATGACATGACTGTATACTAGTATGATCCCCATTCTATGGAAAAAGTGGTCTTGTATCTGTCTTCTGGTGCTATCTTGATCTGATGGTATCCTGAGAATCCATCGATGAATGAATAAGCTTCCTGTCCTCCTACATTTTCCAAGAATTCATCTGTGAATGGGGTAGGGAACGGGTCATGTAAGCACGCATCGTTCAACTTTCTCAAGTCGATGCATATTCTTATCCCCCCTTGTTTCTTCTCCTGAACTATCATCGAGCTTATCCATTCAAATTCTTCTACAAGTTCTATGATTCCATCCTCAAGCATCCGATCCATCTCAACTTTTACTTTTTGCTTATATATTGGGTTTAGTCTGTATGGTCACTTTCTTATTGGTCTTGCCTCAGCTCTGAGCGGTATTTTCATTTCGCCTAGCTCGCTCGCTATGCCTTTCATTTCTGTGAACATTGTTAGGAATAGGTCATTTTACTCACGTAGTAACTCTGTTATACTTTCTACTGTTTCTCATCCCAATAGTCTCCAATACTGTCCATTTAGGGGTTATCCATCGTCCCGATGTTGACTTTCTTCACCTTGATCGATGCAGAAATTGCTTCTGATTCTAGAGGTGGAACCTCCACTTCTCTCTCGCCTTCAAATTCCTCAATCTGAATATCGTGTGGGTCATATTCATATGGTACTTCTTCCTACACATGGTAGCATGAGAGTGGTTCTTTCAATGTCTGTATGTTTTGTTGTTATTCATCCTTTAGAAGTTCAAATTCTGGTTCCTTAATGAATATCACCCTTCTTATTTGTTTAAGTGTTGCATCTATGTTGGGGTTCTCATGCTCAAATGATAAAGTGACTGTAATTTTTTTTTGTAGTACTATCCATCTCTTAGTTCCTTTGCGCAGTTCTTGGTCTGCGTACCAGTTTGTTGGGATTCCCTCTAATGTGTGTACAAAATGGTGAGGCCATTCCTCTGGTGGTGTCAGCGTCCACAGTGCACTGCACTTCTCCAAGTGTCCTGTTGGTGCCCCTATCCATCATATTTATGTTGTTGGTTTCTTCCTTGTTCTATGCCCAACCTAATGTGTAGTAACCGCTTACATTGGTACCAATCCTTGACTGTTTCTTTGTGCACGCCCCACCATCTCCCAGGGGTCACCATGAGTGCGATATCTACTAGTGCTAAGAGTCTTTGATTTTCTAACACATTATCTTTGTAGTGTGTCAAGAATTCTTCTAGATCTTTCACCCCATGGAAAATGGGTGGTTCCCTTATCTCCTTACCTACCCATCTTATTGCGTGGTCTATTCTTGCGCATATTCTTGTGGAAACCTTGTGTAACCTTTGTTTCCAATTATTTAAACCCGTACTTCAGTCTAACACACATGAGGTGATGCTCTGCCAACTGAGTATCCCATATGAAGTTGCGTTTACGTAATCCTAATATTGCGCAGTTGTTCTGTACAACTGGATAATTTCCTCTAGGTACAAGAAAGTAGGCTCTACGAACCTTTCCCCTTTTGATGGGTCTAATGACGCAATGACCCTGTATTCTACTGACTCGAAGGTCATTTTCCACATCTTTAAGTTGATTATGGCTTGGTTATCAAACGCCCAATCCAAGCCGAGAAATGTTGGATAAGGTGTTGTTTCATCCACTATTTCTATTACTTCAAAGTTGGATTTAGTCCATACTCCATCCAGGTCTACTGTCACCCCTTTTAGTCTTCCAATTGGTAGAACTCTGTGTTGATTTTCTAGTTTCAATTGAACTAGTGAATATCCTAATGTGGGATCTCCCATACATTGCCATGTATTTTTGGGTAATACATTGACTTCGGATCCTAAATCCAGTATGATACCTCCCATGTTGAAATATCCAATGTTGGAGTTAATCCTGAACTCCCTACTTGTTCTCCTCCTTGTACATAGGTGATTGACTATTTTTTGTTCTATCTTTCCTTCTATCTCTACGCTACATATTTCTATCATATTTTGTAATACTTTGACAGGGGCTTGATTTCTTTGGTGATCCAATGACAGAGGCATCTCGTACTCTGGTACTTCCTTACTATGCTGTGCGGTTGAGTTCGACACAATGCCTGGCTTCAGAAATTCTTGTCTGGCTTGCTTAAATATATCCTTCTCGTTCTGCACGTCAAACAACTTCCTTGGTTCCGCATTCTTCTTCACCCATTGGTGTTGTACTGGCTATTTTCGTGCTACGTCGTTTCTTTTTTTAGATCCTCTGTGTATAACTATGTTGATGTTTCTTCCTTCATCCCTCGCTTCAGCTAAAATTCACTCATCATTCTGATTATTCTGATTGCTCTTTTCCTGTATATTTACTAGTAGCGTAGGACACTCTTTTGTGTCATGATCCGATGTGCGAAAATACATACATGTAGTTGGTGGAAGTGGACATTCTCTTGCATAGTTTCCTGTTTGTTGATAGTTGTGACATACCACTAGTCCTCTACCTATTCCAAAGCTGCCTCTTGCTCTTCCTCCACCTCTTTAACTAGCTCAGTCCCCTCACAATGTGTTATACTGAGGTTCTTGGTTATACTCTGTCGTATTATAGTGTGGTTGTGTAGTGTTACACTGCGTCTACGTAGTGTGGTATGGTTTTTGTGAGATGGTGTGCTGTGTTGGTATTTGATTAAACTAGGTTGTAGATTTCCTAGTCATCATCTCTGCCTGTACCTAATATGCATCTGATGCCCTCTCTCTCATCAAGTCCATGGTTCTATAGTATTTGTCATCATGGCCTACTGACTTGCAAAAGTTGCAATACAAACTCTTTGGGACTGTTTGGTACTTCTGCATCATTGGGCAATAATATGGATCGTGGCCCTGTTTCTTATAGATTTCGCACCATAGTCCTCTTGTTGGTAACAGATTTGGCATTCCTGCTGCCATGTACTGCACGAATGTTGGACATTCGTTATTATGGTGTCCTTTTGTCCTACATGTGGTACACCAAACAAATTCCCTTTTGTCCTTGTTCTTATTCTGTTTTGGTTTGTATTTTAAGTTCTTCAGATCCTCCTTCATTTCCTCGATGGTTGGATATGTCTTCTGATATTTGTTCTCTTCCAGTTGTAGGGATTCCTAGAGAGCCTCTTCCTACGTATGGAAATTTTGTTGTCGTAGTGGATATTTCAAGTGTGGTAATAGTGAGTTGATGAACAGATGCCTATGTTGCATATATTCCATGACATATTTCATCTTTCCTTTTAGTCGCTTGAATCTCTGGTCAATCTGCCATACAGATTCTCCTGGTTTCTATCTAATATCTATCATCTCGTTCATGTATTTTTCCTCTGAACTTGTCTTCTAAAACTCATTTATCAACAACTTATTGTTATCTCCAATCGTTATGGTTTTCCCTGGAGGATTGTTTGTGGCTAAACTCATATACCAATCTAGTGCACGATACCTTATTGTGATAGCTAACTATGCAAGTTTAGTGTCCTCGTCTGTGATCTTTTTTTCTTCCCAAATATTTTCATAGATAAATAGGTGCTTCTCTGGGTCCTTTGACACTTCTCCTTTGAATTCTGGTAGCTTGATGGTTGGGTCATGTCCCGCCATCTTAAATGTTGAACTAGTACCTTTATGTGGTGTGGATATTTTACCACTGCTTCCTGAACTAGCTCCCCCATTTTTTATTCCCTATGTAGATGTACTTCCTGCTATCTTCCTTCTCCCGAAATTCGGTTGTCTAAATGGTGGTGGTCTTCTTGGTGTATTAGTCACACATGGGTTTACGGGTTCCACATTGACATTAATATGGATAGGAGTGCTTCCTTCTACTTCCTGTCTTGGACCTCTTGTCTTCCTCTCGTATATCATGCATAGGATTTCCTCAATATACTCCATAGCCCGAAGATCCTCTACCTCCTCTTTATCACTTGCCAAGCCTTCCCTCGTGGCTACAACTCTCTTCTTGGTGTTCACCTTGTATTGGTAGGGTAATCCACTCTGCGTCCTTCCATTTTTCTCCATCATCCACTTGATTTGTTCATCATCCATCATAATTTGGTCTGAGGCCTCATCCTTCTTTCCCTTATCCCCTTCTCCTTCCATTTATCCTTTTCCTGTCAGTGCTGCCCCCCTACTGCCATGCACACAGGGAATTTTAGTTGTCTGAATCCATTGTCATTACACCCTTGTTATATAGCAATATCTTAATGGAAGTATATAATGATCTGAGATACCTGCCTCGAGGTCCCTTCAATAATTCTTGTTCAGCTGCGTCGTATGAATTTTATATATATACTTCAAACTTTGTGATGAATCCAACAACAATGTTGTCTAACCAAAAATCTACTATGCACAAAAATTTATTATCAACGCATTGTAGCTGCACGATTTCTTCGGGATTCCACTCCAGTTGTCTGATCCAATTTGTCAAATGGTTGTCTTTCAATCTTTTGATCCACTCCTGCAATATGTGTGGGAAATCAAAGAAAAATACTTCATGCAAGTCGGTGAATACGTACTTGTCCAGATACTTGCGCAACGTTAACTTGGGGTTTTTGTTATCTTTCTATGCAAAATCTATCTCCTTTGTCTTCAACTAGATTTGGATCTCTTCCTTTGTGGGATTCCACGGTCTCAACATCCCCTTTTAGCTTCGCATTCTCTCACCTTCTTATCGTTCGATCTGGTATTCTTTTGACACATTATCCATAGATCTCATGTGCTCAATCCCATTTCCTTCCAATCAGCCGACAACAAAACCATTTGTTGGTTTTCCATTCCCTTTTATCCATTGACCCCAGTTCATAACCAAGAATCATGCCAACAAAAATCCCTTAAAGACTATCGGCCCCTCTGGTCACCTAGAAGGAAACACAGTACACAGAGTGTACTGCACAGTCTCACCTGAGATATCTCTATGGGTGGCTACAATACTTAGGTGTTTGCAACCTGAGACTGAGCGAGATCTGCACTTTAACCTTTATTCATTTTATTCAACATCTAGTATAACATTATGCATGCATGTGGTAGAAAATATCTACTAAGTTAATTCATTCAACATATATACTAAGTTACTTCATTCATTCACCATTCATCAACTAATCAGATGAAAAAACACATTCATTAAATCACACAACACAATGTTACCATGGTTCACCCCCTCCTGGGATACATCCACAAAGATCTGGCTCTAAGGATTTTATTATAGTTTGGAAATCTCCATGTCACACATGGTTACAATATTAGTCTTCTTTCTTCCCACAGGCTCATCGATCCCTGCGAGGCTGACTAGATCACACCAGGATCCTTAGCCTATGATCTAACCCTCAGGATTGATTCCCTCCTATCCCTCCTAGCTCCCTAGTAAGTCATACCCTCCCTATAGTCTCTTCCTGTCTTCCTATATATCGCCTTCCTCTCTCTTTTTCTTCCTTGTTCTCTCCCCATTTCTTTATGTATATATATATTCTATTTATATTTAGCTCATCATCCATTACAAAGTATTACAAAAAACCTAACCCTAGCGTCATTAGGTATTCCATGCATGCGCGTGTGCTTCTTTTCCTTCCAGTTGTCTCTTTCCTCTTGCATGTCTTTCTTCCCAAAATAACCTTTCTTTCTGATTCCTACCACTTCCAACAAGTGATGAATGTTCTTGCCTTAACCCAAGATTTGATGTTAACTCAATCATCATTTTGTTTTGGAAGTGATTGTCATGGTTAGTGACAATCTCCTTGGAGATGTCGAACCTTTCTACTATCTGGTTAAAAATGAAAAGAGTCACTATTTCACCAGTGATTTTGGAGATATCTATGGGAGTTGTTTCAGTGATACTCTCCATATTACCCTGAACATAATCTGTGTGCATAGCCAGAGGATTAATAGGACAAGACCTATCTCCATTCACGGTCGAAACAAATTCTCCCGCCTCTATTCTCCTTAACTCGAGAAGGAAGTAATATCTATGATGAAGATCATCCCAGGTTTTGTCTAGACTAGTCAATGCCTCAAGAATCACCTCTTCAGAGGGAAAGACCAGGTTTAAAGGATCTATAGTGGCAAGAGAAATTTTAGCCCAAATAGGCTCGAATATTAGATCTAACTCCTGTGGGGGAGTCGGATCAGGGTTGGACAAAGTTTTATGGACAATGTTGTACACAAACTCAGCCGCGGACAAGGGAATGGCCATGCCAAGATGCCCTATCCCTTCCATTGAAGTCGATGGGGAAGGAAGAGTCCATGGATCATGAAAGTAATTCATTCAGAATGATGACACTTGAACTATTGCAGCCCTAGGCTAGTCATGGACAACTGATATAAGCTTGACAAGACCAATAGGCAACAGGTAATCAAAAGTTCTCATTAATGACATACACAAACCAACAACTAAGTTGATAGTTTCAGCATCCAAATTATCAATCATCAGGACCATGGAAGTCCCCGATGAAGGGTTAGGACGAGAGAAGGAAAATTGGTCAATGGTCACAATCTGACCCTCGTGCAGAAAACACAAGAGCCGAAAAACCGTAGCAACCACTGCATGCATCACATAAGTCCAACTCCTTCCTAACAAAAGGTTGTAGTCGAGAGGCACATTGATCACTTCAACTTTGACACATACAATTTTTCCTCCCAACTGCATGAGGAAAGAAGGAATGATTCCATGTGGTCTGAACGACTGACCGTCAAATTTCATAAGCAACATAGGTGATGGAGACAAACCGGGTTGGCCAATGGCCTTCCAACACGCCAACGACATCATGCAATTTGAGGCACCCTCGTCAACCACTATATGAAATATGTTCCGAGTAAAATATTTCGTGGTGTAGGCCACTACTATATGAAACAAAACATGGTAAGGGAGACGGGGTTTCAAGTCAGTTGGATCAAGAATGATCCCTCCTGGGTTACAAGTCTCTGTCGATCCCAAGGGGGATAACAAAGATTTTATTTGCGAAGGGAAACTCTAGAGGACCTCCAAAGTAGACATCACGCAAGGGGTATGTGCCAAATATTCCACAACGGAGTAGTTCTAGGCAACCCTCGTGTTCATATTGTGAGAAGCCTTTTTAAACACACCTTTTGGGATGTGAGTCATCGCTTCACCCACCGTCTTCTCAATATGGAGAGGATTCAGTGGGTTCATGCCTTATTTTCCCTTTTGGCAAATTCTAACATTCTGTAATCTTGGGCCTTGGTCGCTATATTAGCCTCGACTTTCATCATGTAAACATTAATGGTTGGGTTATTACTGGTAGTCGCGGGTGGTCCCTGAATTCCCCCTTTCGTGCTCGAGGATGTTGAAGCTTGAGCCATGTTTTTCCCATGTGTAAATGGGTTCATCAACACAATAAATTGTTGTTTCTCCAATATCTTCTGAGATTCCGCAATTCGAGGGAACAAATGAGCCGGGTGGTCCTTCGTGCAAAGGTTACACAGATACTTCGACTTTCTCTTCTTCATTTTTTCCCCGCCAGCATTGTTGGTATCCTTTTTGTCCCCTTTACCCTTCTTGTTCTATTGTTTCTTCTTTTCCTCAGGCTAATGGTTGGCCTTCAATTTCGTTGAATACACACTGTGTACATCCAATGTTTGGGTAGGGGGAACAACTAAACCTGAGGTCTGGTTGGCCATAGTCTGTTGTATCGACAATTGTTGCAATTTATTTGACAACAGATCAATGGACTTTGCTTTTGCTGAGCCAACAATGCCATTGACATGGGGTCCATACTTTTTCTTGGCCTTATCGAGAATAGACTGTGGCGTGTCTGGAAAAATCTCATAGAGCATGTCAGATTGAGAGTAGATCAGTTCAAGTTGTTGCACTCTCATTATGGCCTCCTCTTCAGAAATCACTCCAGAACCCACTACATCCTTGGAGATGCAAGGTACCAAAGACTTCAGGAACCACTCCAACAAGAAAGATGAAGGGACCTGGACCTTAATCAAGCTCTTTTGATGCCACCATTATCTGATATGATCGAAGATATGGTCAGCCTTGGTTTTCTCAAAGTTGGCCAGCAATTCGGTGTCAGCATCATATCTCACGGGAAAATGGAAATGGTTCAAAAAAACCATCTCCAATTCATTGAAGTAAGAATACCTCAAGCGGTCAAGCTCAATATACCATTTTGTGACACCCCCTATAAGAGTTCGTTGAAAAAGGAACAAATGGACAGAGTCATCTTGCCATTCTTGGATATGATCAAAGATATGGTCGGCCTTGGTTTTCTCAAAGTTGGCCAACAATTTGGTGCCAGCATCATATCTCACGGGTAACTAGAAATGGTTCAAAAAAACCATCTCCAAGTCATTGAAGTATGAATACCTCGAGTGATTGAGCTCAATATACCATTTTGCGGCACCCCCTATAAGAGTGCGTTGAAAAAGGAGAAAGTGGATGAAATCGTCTCGCAGTGAGTTTGATGAGCACCATAAGTGAAAGGTTTTCATGTGATCACCCAGGTCTTCGCCAGGCTTGCCTTCAAATTTCATAATATCTGAGGGAAACTTAGTCGGCATGGGGGGCCAATGCGAATCGTGACAAATTGGGTCATTGAGTAATCTTGACAAGCATGGTAGATGTAGCATTGCTAGAAATTGTATTTTAGGTTGAGTACTATGTACAAGAAAAGAGGGTCCTGGATTTTGATTGGCACCAGGTTGCCAGGAAAAGTCAGATTGTTGGCTAGGGTTCTGGTAGAAACTGTGGCCTTGACCAGCATACGGAAACTACGTATGTTGGGATATCATCGGTTTATTCCTGTAATTGGATGACATATATTGCGTGATGATTTCTATCTGTGTTGTGTTCCAAGGATTTTTGAAGGGGATGCCCCTAGCCAATCCGATGGGTATAGCTATGGAGCCCTGCCCAGGTTTCCATTAAGCATGGAAGGGGTTTCCCTCGATCGAAATCCCTTGCAAGGGAACTTATCCTTTCCAAGGATTCCAAATACCCTGAGAGGAGAAAACTCCAGTCGTCGCCCCCTCTGAAGGAATAGTACCATGCATGGGGTTCTGTTTCCCAAAATTGGGGTTTCCTCCAACCAAGACAACAGCCGAAGAAAAAGAGTTGTTCTCAAACGCGTCGAATAAAGAGAATGACATAGAGCCCACCGACATTGTGTAAGATGAATGTCCTAAACTTCCTACTCTAAACAAGATATAATTAGCATTCAACCCTATTGGTTGCTAGAAAGCACCATCGAGCATGGACGACGGAGGCGGTATATGACCCCCACCATAAGAGATAGCATTAAATGGTATTGAAGTTCCCCTGGTTGTCCCTTGCAGAGGAGTGTTGGAGCTCCCTGCCCCCAAGCCCATGGTTTTCAATGTGGAGTAGGTAAGAACCGAGTTGAAATCAAAGTTGGGCATCCCATATGAGAATGAAGGGCTCGTCGCACTCTGAGTAAAAGGAGTAGTGGTCGTCGTCGATGATGGTATCAGACCACTGCCCAAAGTAGAGGGATTTGATACCACTATGTTCTGGACCGACAAATATGGGAGAGGAGGCAAGATGCCCCCTGCGGTTGTAGCCAAAATGGGAGTTTGAGGACTCTCGAAAGAAGTAGCAACATTTGATTCTATTGTCACCTGTAAAACTAATTGGAGCTCGGAAGGTGTCACCTCAGAAGGGACAACTTGAACTAAGACTGACACTGACAAGTCAGTAATCGGAGGGTTGGCCGGACCAATAGACTCTGCCTCAAGGTCAGAAACAATAGGTTCCTCTGGAGTCAAATAGTCTCCTCGTGGAGCAGTCTCGGGCACAGTTTCCTACGGCCTGGTCCCTTCGAATGACACTTGTTGGTCAAGTCTTCACTGTAACGGTGGTGGAGGTGGATCCAATGTAACTGACAATAGACCCTGAAGCCTTTATGACCAGCAGAGCTATTGATATTCCACCTTGTGAAATGATCAATCGACATAGTAAATCTTAACTAGCATTTAAACACCAAGCACACACTAAAAATTTCCTAAAATAAAAATCAAGCAGTCAACTATCTATTAGGAAGGAAAATTACGTCAATCAACACTAGAGCAACTAACCATTGTAAGTGAAACTCGAACACGGAAGCAGCCTCCGATTATACTCTGCGA
The DNA here is from genome assembly GCA_010110895.2 of Picea sitchensis. Lineage (NCBI taxonomy): Eukaryota > Viridiplantae > Streptophyta > Pinopsida > Pinales > Pinaceae > Picea > Picea sitchensis. The sequence goes on along the minus strand of SNQJ01S0003308.1, from coordinate 67,767 downwards.
AGTGTGATCTGACGTCTACCCCAGGTACCGCGGTATGTGAGATGTAGTGGTGCAAAAAACGTATGTACGTGGGATGTAATGGTGCAGGGCATGAACATATTCTAAAAAATAGTTTTTAAGAAGAGATTCTCAACAATGCTTTGGAAAAAAATGCAAGTAAGAGGGCCAAGGCCATGTATGCATGGATAGGGAAATTTTGGGCTATAACATTTATTCTTATATCTTTCCATATTTTCCTTGTTTTCTCTTGATTCTCTTATCCCTTTTCCCTTCTCATCCATATGGCACATGATGCTTTTGGTTGTTTATGCTACTATTATACTTCTAGTTAGATTTATGTTCATCTAATTGTTTTCCTTCGTTTTGAATCTTTCGTTGACATGCAATGTTTTTTTCAAAATATCAATATTTCAAAAAACAGAGGACCCAACAGGCCCCAACCAAAACTATTGACTCACCCTGAGTCAACCCTCTTCTTCCTTACAAGGGATCTCTTCAAATGGAGGTCCCAACTTGGGGATGACCTATACTTCTTGTTGGAGGAATCTATCATACTTCTCCACTCGGTCTTGCCACTTTCGCAAAAAAATGGGGACTCCCACAATGAATTCCTATGCATCTACAACATCAGGATCCATATGATTAGTGGCTAAAAGTGTATGCCACTGACTCTCTACATCCAAATCTAATTGTTGGATATTGAAATAAGTATCTTGAAAAGTAGGCCTGAAATCCCAGATTTCTTTATTTGCAAATCGAGTGGCCTCATACATTCCATCGAGTCACTCATCGACTTATTTGATATCCATGAACATTTCCTTCTGTGATATGTGGTCAGTGATCGTCGAGCCTCCTTGTTCATTTGTTGGATTTGAATCCAGAGATATTTTATGGGAATTTTCCTCTTTTATAATACATTGACCCAATCGTTGATTGTGTCGAATAGTTGACTGCACTCACTAGACCAATGATGAAGGGAAGAGAAAATTGTGTCTCCTTCAACATTATCCCGAGTGTTCTTCTCAAGCATGGACTTAGGTTGTTCCTACTCCTCAATATGAATGCCTGTGATTTGTTGTTGTAGAGTGTCTATTCTCCCTGGAAAGTGCGACCATTCCTCAACCATAAGCTCAACCTAGTGCACTGGCACAGCCGGGGTAATATCCTTAGATATTTCATGAACAACTTGTCTAAATGTGGGCCACACCTAGAGAAACTTGTTTTAAATGGCCACAAAAGTACACTTGACTAGTGTGCGTAATCCATGCTCATGCTCCTTGGATGATGACGTTACAACTATGTCCTAATGCACTTGTTGTGATTTCTATTTGAGATATTCATTCATTTTCTCAATCGAAGTAATCCACTACTAAAGTTGATCAGTGGAGGATGAGATGAGATACAATATATATGGCATGTAAAAGGTTGTGAGCTCCCCACTGGTGAGAGATGGATCAATGGGAAACCTTGAGGAAATGTTTTGGCCACTGAAGACATATAGTTCAAGAATACGAGGGTTGTAAGAACCACCATGACTAGGATAAGTAGTGCGCATACTACATGTAATCCTGTCTTGAAATTATTAAGGAAGCATCCCAATCACATCTGTGTTCTCTAGGAAAAATTTGAGTATTGTGAGGCATTGTTGTGGATCCTACAGTATAGGTGAAATTTGTTCTTTCATGGAGCTCACAGTGTGATCATAATGATTTTCTTCCTCGATATCCATGAAGTTGTTCTGAGGATATTGGGTCATTTGTTCTGGCACATCAGTGGATTTCCCAACCCCTAAAGAGAGTATAGTTTTGAGTTGCGTGTCAAGTGATACATGAACCCGTGAAACTTGGGGAAAGAGGTAAAACATGGGGATGATGGTTCCTATGGTTGTAGTGAAGGGGACTCTAGACTTTGGCTCACTGGTGTCAATATGGGATTGGGTTGGGGAAGATGGAGTGGTGGATAGGGCTATCATGACTGAACTAGGCGGTTGACGAGTGAGATCTTCTTGGATGGGAGTGGGTTGGGTTGTGATGGGGTGATCATCCAATATAGTGATAATGGGGACTGGGAATGGGATGGGGGTGGTAGTGAGAGTTTGAGGTGGAATGGAAGAAATAGGAAAGGCATTGATTATAATGGTGTCATTAGTGGATGTGGAAGGAGAGTCAGTTCATGGTTTCTTAACAGGAAAAGAAACAACAATGACTTCACATAAATTCTTACCAGAGATTGTGGCATCATCTGGAATGGATGGGAAGGGGAGTGGAATTGACTTGGGTAATGTCTCCTATTTACCTTCATCCTATTTTTCCTTGGATATTGAGGGCGTACACTCTCTCTTGGACAGGTTCGTGCTTGGGCCTGCACCACTTGTCTACATAGGATCTATCTATTGCAATATGGAAGACATAGTGTAGGAGACACCTAATTTTTGCTTTTCTCTTATGACTCCTAGCCATGCAATGAATTCCTTGTCCAAAATGGTCTCATCCAGATAAAACGACAAGGGGTTCATGTGAAACAGTTCTAGAGAAGCACCTCGAGGTTGGACAAATGTGCTATCTCAGTTCATGTCAAACCAAATGTTGTGAGTATGCCAATTTAACAACGATTGTGGAATCCTCTACCACTGTGTAGCTATGATGAGGTTTTTGTGATACTAAAAAAATGAAACTTTGTGGCATTTTTCATGAGTGATAGCAGTGTGAATGTGTCAAGGTTACAAATATTAGAAATCCTAGCATTGGGGTTGGATGACAGTGTGCACCCCAATGGTGCTTTCAATTTCCACATCGAAAAAGAGACCAACATATAGTTGTAAATGAAGTAAGTGGTATTCTCATTCACATCAGGGAAGGCTTGCAAAATTTATGTGAGAAGGTACTTACACCAACTGAGTGGTGTCCCTACCTTACAGAACTCAGCCACTGATATAGCATTGAGCATGAATTCCTACCGAGAACATTTTTTCATGACCTTGTCAATAATTAAATAGTAGGCATAACATACTTGCTCATCATTTATATGCTCGATGTGAGCTCCACGACCTCATCGTTTGGTTACATGCTTGTCATAGAGGTTGATCTCTCCCTTCTTTCAACCATGCTTCTCTGACCAATGGAATCCTTGTGTTACATATTTCCCCTTCGCAGATAGACCAATTAGATTGTGAATTTCATCCACATGAATGGGATATTCCTTATCCAACTAGAGGGTACCATTGTGCACTCTAATAATGAGGAATGTTTTTCACTGTGTGAATTATCCTATGGTTCCAAACACTGGTAGGTCACGTATGTTCATCTAATTAGAGTCCTAGAGGGGTAGGAAGGATGGTTTCCACTACCATTGTAATTTGTCAGTCGACAGAGCCAACCAATCCATAAATGTGTGAATAGCCATATGAGGATACTGTGGGGCATCTATGAGATCGATGTCGAGCAACCAATTTTTCTTGACTTTTCCATGGAGATCACCCAAATATTTGACCTATGGATAAATGGATTCCATTGGAACAATGACCTTTGGAAGGACTCCCTAGCCAGAGGTACGATCCATACTAGTAGACTTTCACTAGTAAACAAAGAAGCTTGGTGAATAGAGGTGTTGGTACGAGCTCACAAAATGCTTGAGAGGATCAGAGTGAAAAATTCAAACACAAAATAGAAGGAAACAACTTGAGTGAGAGACATGCATAATTTTATAGAGATTAATGAGGAGGGTGATTCAGGACACACATGGACATGTCATAAAGATGAAAACCACCTATCTTAATGTTCCATTAACACCATACATAGTTATTAATCATGGCAATATATATTCAGGGATTTGGGAAATAAAGGGCACAATCAACAACACTGTGGTGGGACATTCGGGTGAATGAAAAATTAATTAATGCACCAACAATTAACCAGAAAGGTACTAAAAGTCATTAGGTATTTAATGAATAAGACTGGTAATGATGGGATGATGAATAAAAAGGTACCAATGGCATTTAATTAACAAAGTGACAATGACATGGAATGGATTTTGAACTTGAAATCTACTAAATACCAAAAGACTTGACACAGACCTCCTCGACCACAAAGGTGTGATCCAAGTTGGACAAATGAACAACGACAACTAGAATCTAGGAAATGTGACAGTTAGACATGTCACCACTTTATTGAAAAAAGGGGAAACAACAAAGTAATTCAAAAAACTACCTACTTTATTCACTCCCTGTGATAGGAGTGCTGTGAAAATTTTCTTTTTGAGCATAAATGTAGGGATTCAGGAATGTTCCATTCGCCCATCCTAGATGGAGTATATTATTTAGTTCTGCCAATATGATAGCTCTAGAATCCCAAATTTTTGTAATGATGAAGGGTCCAAGCCAATGCATTTGTAGTTTCCATGGATTCTTTTGACACTTACTATCATGCAATAAACATTGATCACCTTGTGCAAAAGAATTAGTCTTAATATGTCTTTCATGAAAATCCTTTTTCCTAGCCTTTTCCATAGTCTCATAAAAATATACTAGAAATAGAGCTTCGTCCAATTACAACAAATCGGTGACCCGTTCCACAACTAATTCATCATATGTTGTGTGATTTACTTGTGAAATATATAATATTGGGGCGATGAAATCAGTTGGGATGACTACTTCTCTGCCTAGTGGATTGATTAGTCCTATGAAGTCAACTACCCATTTCTCAAAGGCCTGAAGATCTTGAACAAGATGTAAGGTAAACTCATCTTTGTGTGGCGGCTTACCGACCCTCTGACAAACATCACAAGACCTGGCATAATATTTGGCATCTTTAAAGACAATCATCCACCATAGTCCTGTTTGGAGTATATTTTGGGCAATTGCTTTGCCTCCAACATGTACTCATGCAACACCATTATGGCATTCCCACAAGATATTTGGCCACTCATTATCAATTAAACATCATCGAAGGATGTTTTTTAATTCCAAATTATACAAATGACCTGCAAATAACTAATATCCTGAAGCATGAACCACTAGGTTCCACTTATGAGTTGCGGAATACCCATCTGACATAGTATCAATAGTGAGAAACAATGCTATGTCAGTAAGGTAATTAGGGATAGACTCAATCTTAAAAATATATGCATCTGATAGTTGACCATCTATAACTCCACCACTCTCTTCTAATTCTAATCGAGATAGATGATCGAGGACAAAATTTAATTTACCTGGTTTGATAATTAATTCAAAGGAAAACTATTGAAATAACAACAATCATATACAAATTCTTCCTTCTAACACAGGCTTATTAACCAGATATTTTATAGCTCAATGATTAGTAAAGAATTTAAAATGACTTCCTAACAAATAGTGTCTAAACTTTTGCAAAGTATAAACCATTTCCAAACCTTCCCTTTCAGTGGTAGTATAGTTGTGCTCATCTTGAGAAAGCCTCCTACTAGCAAAGTAGATGGGATGATCAATATTTCCTTCACCAGGCTACGCAAGGATAACACCCAAAGAAATACGAGAAGCATTAATGTGTACATGGAATTACACATTTCAATTCAGATATATGAGAATAGGGGAAGTACTCAACTTTTCTTTGAGGGTATCAAAGGCTTGATCACACGTTGGCTTCCAACTTAAGGATTCATATTTCTTCAAAAAAATTTCCCAAGGAGCAATTATTCTCACGTAATTTCTGATAAATATATGATAATACCCCAATGTGACCCAACATTGATCGCAACTTCCTGGCATTCGTAGGAGGAGGCATATTCAGTATCATAGAAACCTTTGCAGGATCAACCAAAAATCCTTCCCTCCATACTATATGTCCTAGAATATTTCCAAAAGGTAAACAAAAGATAAGATTCTTAAGGTTGAAAGAGATATATGGATGCCTACAACAATCGAATATGAACCATAGTAAACCTATGTTCTCCTTCAATACACTATACACGGTCCAATCGTCCATATATACTTCAAGGAACTTATGAATAAATTTGTGGAAAGTAGCAATAACTATTCGAGAGAAGACAACATGGGATTTCTTCAACCCAAAGGGAATACCATTATAAGGAAAACAACTCCACTCAATTGTAAATGTAGTGTTTCTTTTGTCTTCTTCCGTGATTCTAATTACTCTATATCACAATGGTACTTGTTATCACATGGTTTGTAGGAAGGCTTTAGGCAGCTTGAGTCAAGGCTTGAAACCGGTGTAACAAGAGCTTCCCCACCCACTGTCACCTCGATGGGGAGCTCTTTCTATTTAGGATGGCTAGTCCAAGGGAGACGTCCCTAAGCAATCTGGGTTAATGAAGGGCTAAAGGTATAATGGATCAAAGTGAGAGATTCCCTTTCACAGATTACTGCCAAATATGAGATAGTCAAGAAGAATGTCTTCCACTGGATGGCACCTGTTTGCGAGACAAGACAAATAAACTAGAATATGTGCTGCAGTGGGTTAGTACTTCAAAGCATTAATGACTATCTTCAAATATACCAATGAGCAATGATCAAATGCTATTATTGACGAAGTCAATGATTGCTTAACAAAGCCAAATGACTAATATCACTTCGTCAATAAGAACACCAAGAAATAAGAGCATTCAATGTGCAAAATTAGATCTTTATTATATCACAATGCTACAAATATCAAATCTGCTCATAATAGATAATGTTGCTACGTCACCTATATTATTGCTGCTATGGATGTGACGTCAAGCATTAATCAATAGTTCAAAAATGAAGGCAAAGAGTGAAACGTTTTCTTCAATAAGCTTATGGATGCAATTAATAACTCAATGCCTATCAAGATAGATGACAAATGTCACAACGTTGTATGCCAAACCAAAGATCTAAAAGGTGTGACGTCACCTATAATGCTGCTACATGAAGTTTAGGGTTAGCTAGCCTAGAAGTGGACGTTTTGACAAATTCAACCAATGAAAATTATTGAAACCTCTATGGCTATGATAAGATGACTAGGCCACACTTTTCTATCCAAACAGAAGTTCTATGGATAAGATGATTGTGGGCCACATTCTTTTCTATCCAAACAGAAGTTCAAAATCAGTAAAGATCTTATTAGGGTTGGTTCAAATGCTAGGTTAGACGCTTAGTTTAGGGTTTCAAGTTTAAGAGTTTTGAAAGAGTTTTTTAAGCACAAACAAGCTCAAAGTTTATACTTCTAGATTAGTGCCTGGGTTAATGGAGTCAATTAGTGAGACTAATGGTTTGGAAAACTTAAACTAGTACATCGAGGGTTAGGTTTGATGGTGTTGCTATGGCAAGGCCACCAAATCCTGCACTCTAAGAAAGAAAGATTCTACTCTAGGTGTAGCTAAAGTTAGGCCCAGAGCTTCTCTTCTCTCCTTAAAACTTCTTTGGCAAATGGCTAGTTTAAGGACACAACGTTATCGAAAAGTGTTGCTTAAATATTAAGGCTTTTCAAACTCTAGAAGTAAAACCCTAGTAAACTAAATTTAGGCCTAGGACGCCTTCTTCTTCAATTTGTGCTCTAAACTAACTGAAGATAAGAGGGAGTCTAGTGTAGCTATGGCTAGGCTAAACTCCTTTCAAATCAAAGGGTTATAAGTTTTGGGATTCATGGGGGACATAGTTGCCAACCTACTTGTGTTGTTCCTAGGGTTTCAAGAATTAAGAAATGACAACAAGATAACAATGCAAGACGTTAAATCAACAAACCATTCATTCAAGAAGTCTTTCATGAAAAATACACTTACAAGTTCATGAATAGCTATAATCCATAATCTAGTCAAACCTTCCAAATGAATAAAAGAACCACTCTGCCAAAAAAATAGTCCTCCAAGAAGTTGCACCTCACCCAAAAAGAGAAGAATAACCAAGACAAAAAAGACTAGGAAAGATATCTCTCCAAGAGATAAGCGTGTTATCATAAATGAAGAACCTCTATTTATATGCATGATCCTCACACCTAATTTACAAAAAATAAGGTCATCAAACAAAATGGCTGCTGATGACATTACATTATTCAATCATTTGTCACTACGCTAAAAATGCAAAAAATGAGCTAAAATGGAGACGCCGGGCCCCTTTAGGGGAGACGTCTGGGCCTTTAAGGGCAAAAATCATCATCCAAAGAAGCCGACGTTGGCTCCTCCGCCCTCGAATCCCTGCCATGTGTGCCCGTATGGCTTCAACACACTGCCATCTGCCCTTAAAATCCATCTAGTCCCGTGTATGCCCTCCATCATCAAGGTCAACGTCCCATCTCTAAAGGGCTGATCCCCATAGGCTAGGTCTCCGCCAAAACGTCCCGATGAGGGCCTCCTTCTTCTCCTATGGGCTTGTCGTGACACTGTCCTCGCCTTCCTCATCCAAATGACCATACGGGCTCTTCACCATGGAGGTCCCGAGCTAATCATCTCCCATGTGCACCAATCCTCTGGAACCTGTCCGCCGAGCATGGTCCTCCACATCAAAGACTACTTCCGGCTCATCACCCCAGACATCATCATAGCAATGCAAATCATATCTCATCATTAAACTTATCAAACACACGCATGAAAACTCTCTAACAATCATCTAAGAGCTCAAAGACATTACACGCACTCCACTATACAAAGCCAAGGAAACCAAAAGGACAACCCACACAATAGTACCCACAGAAATGGAAAGTTTCCTCAAAATGATCATTCGCCATGTGTAATGAGATGATGTGGTTTTTAGGATGTCCGGTCACAATCGTAATTCAAGCAATGGTATTTGTCCAGGGTGCCTTTTAGGAGGCCAGCCAGACCCACATGGATGCATTTTCCAAGCCCTCATTGCCTTATCTTTATTGTTTTTCTACAAGCCTGACGAAGAGGACACCGCCTTGGCTTGGCGGCCAGAAATGACAAATACAATTCCACCAAGTATCTTCACGTAAAATGAGAAGGTTAGCTCCTGATGAGACCCCTTCCTTGGCCATGCAACCAGTCAACGCCTGGTTTCAGGACCAGATAGTGGGTAATTATAAATTTACAATACTTATGGAACATATTGGTCATGCCTGTGATGAGACCTCCCATCCTTCGTTAGGTCTTGCATTTATTTATTATCATTTTTCTTAGGGAACCTTTTTAGTTTCTTATCGAGGATTTTTATTTCCTTCTCGGGGATCATTGGGTGAAGCATCTCTAGGTTTCTTTTTCCTATGGCTTTTATCTTTTACCGCTTTCTTTTACTCGCCTTTTATCCCCTTCTTCCCACAAGATAAGATGTACTGGATGGTCATCCTAATGGCTTAATTAGGGGAATGGGATGGATGAGGGATTTATGATGTAAAGTGATAATATGGTGGAGCTGGATGATACTCATGAACCCTTGTGGCTAACCAAAACCCATAATACCAACTTGCTAAGCTACCCCATCAATTACCCCAACAATGGTCAAGTGGATTAGTGTAAGATCCAAGCAGTCATCCGAAATGAAAGGAATCTAATGCATACATAAGAAGGTTATAATGATCAAATATGACACATACCATGATACCTCAGACCAATTACCTCATGGAGCAAGAGTCCTCTCCGATGCAAGCCCAAGCCGGTAGTGATGGAAGCTGGTACTGGTGACAGGACAAAGCTGGATGAGAGGAAGAAAGATGGGCCCTCCAGGTCCATGCTCAAGTCGCTCCTGCTCTTGATACTCCATGTCTAGGACCATGTGGGCTTCGAGACATGATCTCCTAGTTATCCCTATATATCGAGGATAACAATACTAATACACTCAGTCTCATCCAGAGGGGAAATCAACCCAACTGGTATCATTTTTTCGATTTCTTTCTTAGCCTTCTTCTTGACTCATAGATTTAGACGGTATGGTCTATGTTTGACGATATTAACATCAAGTTTTAAGTCGATCCTAATTTATCCTAGATCTCCCTTAATCCCCTTCAACTTTGAAAATTTCTTAGGAAATAGATATTCATACTCCCACAATAGATATTGGATCTATGTCATTGTTTTCTCATCCCAATAATCTCCTATAGATGCCATCTTAGGATGTTCCTCACTTCCAATATCACTTTCTTCAACTTCAGAGATTGAGTGTATGAGTTGTTGGTATCAGATAATATGGTATCCTTGACTTCGCTTGTTCCATTGGATTCCTAAAAGGTTAAATGTCTAAGCTCCTCCAACTCCTTAGGATCTCCTGGGTCCTTATCAAATTTACTACAAGCCATGGATATACTTATAGGGGATGGATAAAATATAAAATCAAGCAACTGTTCATGATCAAATAAGACTACAAGTGGGTATTTAGGATTAAATTCAATACTAAACAACATCTTCTTGATTTTCTAGAGCACAACAATAATTTCATAAGTCTTACCAAAAAATGAGAAGCCATGGCAGAATTGATTATGAAGTGTCTCCCAACATGGTGTTTGTCTTCTTGTCTCCTCATGCACGTACCAATCCTTGGGAATTGTTCCCAAAGAGTATAAGAATTGATGTGTCCACAGATAGGGGAAATTTGTGCAACTTTCCATGATTTCAGACAATGCTTAATGTGTGCAACTAGGTTAGAATGACCATCATATATCTCCAAGGATAACATCCGAATATTTTTCTTCATGTATTTTCCTAGATATTGTAGTTTCATTAGCGAAAGGAAATGATGTTGTATAAGAATCTTTACTTCATCCCAAGAAGAGAGAGTTCCTTTGTGAGTATCCCACCACCAGGTTGGAGAATAATTCAAGGCTAGGTCAAGTGATGAAATTATATGTTCTGCCACAACCTTACCCTCCATGTCAATGAGAAAACTATGCAGATCCAAGGTACCACCGTATGTTGGATACTCATTGATTTCCATTCCAATCCACCTTCCTTCTCTGATAGTTGCGCAACTCCTGGAGAAATTTTCATACCTTCCTTGTTTCCAATTATCAAAAGATGCTTCAGAATATTCATCCACCAAGGGAATGCTTCTCCAAATTATAGATCCATCTGCAGTGGGATTAATGTAATCTACTCATTTTACTGTAGTAAGAGAATATCGATGATATATGATATCTCCCTCCATATTATCATTGGTTGTTTCGGTGTATCATGGACCTTCATAAGGGTATAGTGGTTGAGTAACCTTCATTCTATCAGTTTCAAAGGTCATATTTTCCTTCTTAATATCGAATACAACATAGTTTTCATAGGCCCAATAAATTCCTAACAGATAAGGATAAGGATCCTTCTCCCTCATTATCTCAATCACCTCAAAATATATACAATTTTGATGCTATCCATGTCTACTTCAATGTTTTGTAGCCTCCCCATAGGATAGATGCAATACTAATTTTCCATGAGCAATTGGATAGGGGAATATATGACCTTTGTCTTTCCCATTGATTCCCAAGTATTCTTTGGTAATATGTTGACATCAGAGACCAAATACAACATAACATCCCTGATCTCATAGTCAATGATGTGATAATTCAACCTAAACTCTTTTCCACTTTTCCTTCTCTGGATTATACCTGCATTCTTTTCTGGAAGATTGGTGACAATGAAATCCTATGGGCTTCCTTCAGTTCCCATTTCCAAATTGATTGTATTCCACAATTTTCGAGTAAGTTATTCATCATCCAATATATCAAAAAAGTGTTGCAACCATAGATCAACAACCTTTTGTGCTTTTCTTGAGGGATCTGTTAGCGCCACCATTTTTCTTTCCATTTAAGAGTCGGTTTTAAGTCACGTTGTGACCCATGCATCCAAACATGTGAATTCAGATACATAGAACTATGAGGTCGATGTCAACAAGTGGTCGGTTGGCCCTTGAAAACGAGAAGGGATGTCAGAGTCGAAACTTGTATAAGTGGTACAGGTATGTCTTTTCCAAGAGAGTCGAGTCTCGTTAAGAAACCAGTCTCTACATGCCTAGGTCAAGTCAAGTGGTTAATGGAAATCACATAAGCAAGCACATTAGTTAATGAAAGATGAGGGAATGAAAAATCGTGGCGTTCGTATCATGCATTCCCAACAAACCTTCTCACGTGTATCCTACACGTGGGGATTTTCCATGGAAAACATGCAACTCGACTTGCAACATATAGTCACCATGAATTCACTGTCCTTCAGCATGATTTCCTCTCTTGTTGAACTCATTATAAATCTCGGATGTTCAACACTCTCTCCAGTCACAGAACCAGGCCCAAACCCTGTTTGCAATTCCCCTTTCCAGTCCATTTTGTTTAAATTTTTCCCCCTGTGCATTTGTTGGATATACTACGCACAAAATACACATTTTTCACACCATGGAGACCTATGAGAGTGAAAGGAAAGGCACGCGGAGTATAAGAACTGCAAGGTCCGAGCCCCAAAAATACTAGGATTCGTTCTCACCTGCAGCGGGCATCCCCAAAGACGTGAAAGGAGTTATTATTTTACCTACCAAGAAGACTAGAAAAAAACATGAAAAATCCGAAGTAGAGGGATTCGAATAGGAAGGGAATACAGTAGGAGCCCCCTCTCCCCAACAACAAATGCCTCAAAGAAGGGGCAGGCCGAGGAAGAGCAAGGAGACCATGGAAGCATGAGTTTTAGAAGAGTTGCAGGCCAGATCGGTAGCTGAAGAACTACTCATGCGGGGCATATGGATGGAACCTGCTAGAGGATCGAGCCGTGAAAACATGAGAAAAACAAGGAGAGAAAATATCACAGGAGCGAATGATCAAGAGCCATCTCAACAACTGAAGAAGGCAAAGTTGGCTATAGCTGAAATCTATCAGGAAAATATCGAATTGAGGCAGCAGCTAATGACAAAGACTATGAAAGCGTTAGTAGTGAAAGGCACAAAGGGAACATGGTATGGTTGAAAAGGTAGCTTAGAGAGGTGCAGGACACCATTGTACAACTGCGAGAAGCACAAAGACTGGTGGAATAAAGGCATACGAAGCATCCTAGAGAAGGCGACGCGACAGAAAAGGAAGCCTGCATGGCTCTCACCAGCGCACAGGAAAAGAAAGTTTAGCAGGTGTTCGTTTCTACATCCAAAAAGCATAAGACAAATATTGGAAGTTTTGAAGGACACATTTCCCCAAAGCACTATACTTGTTTTATAACAACCGTGAAAATAAAACAGTTGCTTGCTGCACACTCTCCTCCAACAAATGAGTGTGTAACATAAATCAGAGGTGTTATAGTAGACAACGAGATCTTGACAGACATCTGTTCGCTGGGACACCTTATCAAATGGATACATTGACACATCTTTCTCTGTATCTAAGCCTGACCAATGATCAGATTCTCGTGGAAAACCTGCAAACGGTCTCGAGTGAATAGATGTGATTATTGTCTATTTTTAGAAAGCACCATGCGAAGAGTCTTGGGCACATGCTGCTCATTTTTCCTAGTTTAGGGTTAGCAGTTAGGAGGCAGGGTAGGCCAAGTGGCACCCTTGTTTATATATTTCATATTTTTTTATGTAAGCTAGGTTGGTTGGTAAATGTGGTAGACAACAACTATTGTATGTAATCTAAGTTTTGACTGGAATTGAATGCGAAGGTCCTATAACTTGACGAAAAGATTCTAGTTGTAACAGTTGGATGTATTATGCTTTCTTTCTCTGCGTATGTGCTTCATGTTATCTTTATTTCAGATTTTTTTCTATCTATTTCAGAACAAATTTTCAAACCTATAGGTTCGATGTACATCGCCCCTTGTTCGCGCCACTTAGACAAAACGTTTTCTTCTAAAGATAACTCTGAATTCGCCCACAGTGACGCTCCAAGTTACTTCCTATATTTTCTCCCGCCACACATTACGGTTTTACGCTGAAGGTTGTTGCTTTCCTAGCCTTATCCTCTTGAGTCCATTCACTGAGTCATTTGTCCCATCTTTTCCTCAGATCGACCCCATAGCCAAAGTCTTACTTTCCTGTGCTAATATAACCAGAACCCATTATATCATATGTGTTAAATCTAGCCATTGTTTTCAAAGTCATATCCTGCATGGAGACCACGCCATTTTCAAGAGAGCCCTCTCTAGAACCGAAAGGCTAGTTTCAAGTCTCAAAGTTGGTTGAAAAAGTTACCTTCGTCGTCTATTTATGAGCCGAACGGATTTACAGAGTGCTAACATTCTAGCACCATTGTTGGGGATGAAGTTGAAAATATTTTCCCTGGGAGAATGACAAATGTTACAGTTTGACCCCTGAGGGTAACAGAGGGACAAACATCAATACCGGCTGAAACCCTTACCCTGGCGACTCCAATCCAAACAAACTAGTAGCTCCAAATGGTACAGTTCAGGAGACCTGGCTCCAAAGACGATTTACAACAGAGTGAATCCTGACCCAAAACCCTTGGAGATTATGTATAACCCCAAGAAGATTATGCACAATGCTAGGGAGCAAGCGTCGAACCCATTCTACTACCTAGACAGAAGCATGTCCTTTCCAAAAGAGGGAGCGCAAAGAATTGACGACCTTGAGTTTGACGCATTCTTCGAGCAAACTCTGTTCAGGTCAAAGTCAGAAACCAGTTTGGACGAGACTGTTTTCGACCTGAAAAAATTCCAAACCCTAGTATCAAGTAATATCCCACAAAATATGAATCCTCCTAGGTATATGGCCATCAGATTCTCTCCCCTCATCCTTCCTTCCCAATTGCATGACTTGTCTCAAAATTATAGCCAAAGTATCAGGGTCTACGACATTGAGGGCATGGATGATTTTAGGGGCTAAATTTCGCTCATGGGCTAATTTTCCATGGTTTTTCCAAAAAACAGATTCCCTATTTTAAAAATGATTTGCCCAAATTCTATAGCATAAAATTATTTTACCTTAAAAATCGCCAAAATTTTATAAAAACTATATAAAATCCTTAAAAATTTGAATATTTTTACAAAAATATCGCCAAACATTTATAGTTGGCATATGAAGGATTAGTAAGATTCGCCAAGGTTTCTACATTTTAAAATAAATTTCCATCCTTAAAATCATCCCTGATTGAGGGAAATGTTTTCGCTCAGAGGCATCTAGATTGGTTTAATTATTTCATCAACCTGGAGGAGGTGGACTATGCAGATGCAAAAATGAGGCTGTTTGCACAAAGCCTTTCGAGAGATGTAAGAAAATGGTTCAAATCCCTCCCACCCGAGAGCATTTGGGACTTCACCGCATTCGAGACGTCATTCCTAGATAAATGGGGAGAAAAGAAAAACACTTTACAGTTGCTGACACAATACAATAACATGAAGAAAGAACTAGAGGAATTCTCGACCCATTTTTTGAAGGTGTACAACTTGATCCTTGTAGAAGTCAAACCGCCCCCCTGGTGCTGCGCAGTCGAGGTACATTGATTTCTTCGACAATGATTTCTCCCTATTGTTAAGAGAAACAAGATCAATGAATCTAGATTCTATAATGAGTAATGTTTTCAAAGTCAAAGTAAACATGATGGCGTCGGGGAAAATAAAACCAAGGTTCAATTAAGGCAACAAGAGACCCCAGGGATATGCACATCCATTGGCGTCACGGTCCTCAGACAATAAATTTGACATGATGATGAAGACCATGGATAAATTGATGGAGAGAATGTCCAAGGGAAATAGACCTATTGCCCGAGAACAAAATGACCCACCTCCCACAAATCAGAACCTCATAAGGGGTCAAATCCCTCAGATCAAACAGAGAGAAAAGAAAGAGAAAAGGCATCAAGGTGACTAGAAAACGAGACCTCCTTTCCAGAACAACTACATGGATGAGGATTTCGACCAGACATTCAACGACCAGATGCATTATTGTGAGGACCAAAACCCACGCGTGTTCTTGACAAAGAGTGAGCATGATCGATATATGAGCAGAAACGAAGACTTCATGCCAGAGGCCAATGATGATATGATACTCGAAATAGATGATGCGTCGTCTTGGGAGACGGAGGAGTTTAGGAAATATTATCAAAACGCCATCATGCAGTTCTAGAAGAAGTACAATCTCTGGAGCAAAGACGTGCCTACCGAGTCACAAAACACGAATCCCATAAGGAAGCCTCCGATGGACACCCCTTCTACAAGCTGACCAAGGTCAGACCAGTTGACCAAGGACACGACAGAGAAAGCTAAGTCGAAGGAGGAGGTCCCTAGGAAAGGTCCAGAGACAGGACAGGAGGCGAGCAGAAAAGAGGTAGAGAAAACTTGTCCCCCTATCAATTTTGAACATGAGATGGCCAAAATAAAAATCTCTATCCTGTTCAATAAACTTATTAAAAAGGGTGAGTATCGAGAACAAATCATTAAAATGATGAAAATGGGTGGGACCCCGATACTCTAAATATTCAAGATGATCACTCCGCCATCCTTTTTGGTCTGCGCATTGAAGAGACAAGAGATATCGAAGACGTCCCTCCTTTCTATGTCAGTCTAAATATCCATGACATGAACCTGCATAACTCCATGCTAGATTATGGCGCGTCACACAACCTCATGCCGAAGGTGATCATGGATGAACTAGGTTTGGATGTCACCAGGCCATACAAAGACCTTTTCTCCTTTAATTCGAGGAAAGTCAAGTGTTTATGCCTTATCAAATACCTACTTGTATCGTTGGCTCTAATCCCCTCTAAGAACATGGTCATGGATGTGGTTAGTGCAGACATACCTCAAAAATTCAGCATGCTTCTCTCGAGGTCATGGGCTGTGAATTTAAAGGGCACGTTGCAAATGGATATGTTGTACACCACTATCCTTGTTTTTGGCCATGACAGAAGGATGTACAAAGAAGGGATATTGAAATACATAGAAGGCATCAAGATGAAACCACACAATCATCCCATATACGTCGTCAACACTGAAGTGGGTTCTTATATATTATACAATGACCTGATTTTCAAAGAGGAATAACTGACCTCCATCATAACAGCTGACGAGAAGATCGCGCAGGAAACAACAAAAAGCACCGATCAAAAAGACCACATGGAAAAAAAGGTGTGGAACATGATTTTTGATGGCGCAATCAGTAGAGAGGTAGTTGGGGCCGGTGTATGGGTGAACCCCATCTGAAGCAAGCACAATTTTTTTCTCATGCATGCTTGTGTTTGAATGCACTAACAACATGGTCGAGTATTAAGCACTAATCTTGGGATTACAAGTTCTGAAAGAATTGGGCACTCAAAATATAGAAGTGCGCGGAGATTTCGAGCTGATCATAAATAAGGTAAAGGGTGTATATCAGACCAAACACCCTAGGCTGAGAGTGTACAGGAATTTGGATTTTTACCTCCTCGAACGATTCTCAGAATATCACCTATCTGCGATCCCCAGAGAGAAAAATCAAATTGTCGATGCGTTGGCCACCTCGGCCTCATTTTTTAAGATCCCCATCTTCCCAAACAAAAGATATGAAATTGAGGTCAAGGACAGGCCGACAGTGCCTAATAATATCAAACACTGGCAACTGTTTGATGATGAAAAATAGGTGGAAAGGTTCCTCCTTATAAGCAACGAGTTCTCTAATACAAACATTGACGAGGAATGTTGTGGCAATGAAGAAGAGAGTGTGGATGTGCGTAGTAACGATGACCCTTTCCAAAACCAGATCGTGGGAGGGGACATAATACAATTGAAAAATAATATTATTCCAAAGGGTTTGGTGCCACTGGAAAAGTTGTTTGACGAAAATGATGTGGCTAAGAACCCCAATATCACTGCAAGCGATGAAGACATGGAAGATTGCAACATCGAGACTGAGGAGAACCCGAAGATGGAAAAATTATCCAAGACACTCAGTCTAGAGGTCAAGCAGGACTACGTAAATCTCATGAAAGATTTCCCAGACGTCTTCACATGGAGCTACGATGACCTGAAAATGTATGACATGAAAGTGATCCAACATATTATCCCTATCAAGGAAGATTAGAAACCTTTCAAACAGAAGCTAAGAAGGATAAATCTCATGTTGCTATCGCTTATCGAGAAAGAGGTAAAGAAGATTTTCGATGCTAAAATTATTGTTTCTTTGAGGTTCTCGAAATGGGTATCTAATTTAGTACCTGTAAGAAGTAAAATCGGTGAGATAAGGTTGTGTGTAGACTTCCAAAATTTAAATATAGTGTCTCTCAAGGACCACTACCCCCTTCCTAAAATGGACTACATCCTGCAAAAAGTGGTGGGGTCCCATAATATGTCTATGATGGACAGGTTCTCAGGATATAATCAGATAATGGTCCACCGAGATGATAGAGAGAAAACGACTTTCACAACTCCATGGGGAACGTTCATGTACGCCAAGATGTCGTTCGTCCTGATGAACGCTAGAGCCACTTTTCAGAGGGCCATGGACATCATTTTTTATAATGAAAATGAAAAGTTCATTTTGATTTATCTGGACGACATCACAGTGTACTCTACCTCCAACAAACAACATTTCAAGCACCTGAAGAGAGTTTTCCAGAAGTGCAGAAAATTTGGCATATCACTCAATCCAAAGAAGTCTCACTTCGCGGTAGAAGAAGGAAAGATATTGGGGCACATCATTTCCAAGGAAGGCATTAAGATAGACCCCAACAGGGTTGAAGGGATCCTAAATATCGGCACCCTGTGCAGTAAAAAGGAGGTGCAATCCTTCCTGGGAAAGGTAAACTTCTTGAGGAGATTCATCTCAAACCTGGTGGAAATCATTAAACATATTACTTACATGCTCAGGAAGGGAAACAAGATCAAGTGGAACCTGGAGGATAAGATTTATTTTGAATATATCAAAGTGGCACTAACTAAATCTCTTGCACTAGCCAACCCAGATTTAACGAAAGATTTCCTCCTATTTTCATTCGCCTCAGAACACACTATTATCGGCGTCCTGCTACAAAAAGATGAACAGGATTTCGAAAAACCCATAGCTTATTTCAGCTGAACGTTGCACGATGCTCCACTAAGTTATGACATTATGGAAAAGCTAGCATACGCCTTAGTGAAATCCTTAAAAGAATTAAAGACATACATATTGCACTCCCATGTCATCGCTTGTGTACCCAACAGTTCAGTAAAAGATATCCTGACTCAATATGACACGGAAGGAAGGAGAGGCAAGTGGATAGCGGCCATGTTAAAATATGATCTTGAAATCAAGCCTACAAAGTTGATCAAAGGTTAGGGTCTCTCAAATTTAATGGCGCAGTCGGACTGCGAAGCTATAGGAATGAGTTTCATCATTGATTTGTCAGAATTCCCCTAAGAAGAAAAAATTGTGTAGGCGCCTCAACAGTTCATTGATTCGCCATGGTATGCTGACATTATCTATGTGTTGGAGAATCTCCAGGCCCCTCTAGGTGTGAGTAAGACTAAGGCCATATTTCTCAAGATTTAAGGGGTTAATTTATGCATCCTGGACAACTGACTCTACTGGAAAGACCCTGGGGGAATATTGCTAAGTTGTTTGTTGGAAGACGATGTGAAGCGGACCATACAAGAATTTCACAAAGGAGACTGTGGAGGACCACCACGCACAAGATCCTGAGGGAGGGTTATTATTGGCCTACAATTTTTTTGACATATATAAGGAGGTCTCCAACTGCCACGAATGTCATATTTTCGATGAAATTAATTAGCTAATTCACACACAGTAGATGAGAGAGCAGGTGTATAATCGGTTGCAGCTCCATCAGGAAAAGATACACAAAGCCTTCGATAAGCATTCTAAGCCAGAGTATTTCTAGTTGGGTGATCTATTTTTGAGATGGGACACAAGAAATGAAGGTAAATGGAAGCATGCAAAGTTCGACCACCTTTGGACGGGTCCATTCAGAATCAGCGATCATAGCGGAAAAAATTCTTATTTTTTAGAAGGATTAGATGGAAAAAGTTTTGATTGGGGCCCTGTAAACGATAGGTTCCTCAAACATTACCTAATGAAATAATATCTGTTTGAGTCACTTTTCATTGTAAATAGCCATTTTATTTTGCGTCAAGTCACTAGGTCAGCAGAAAATTGAAGCCCGAAGTGAAGGCCCTAAGTTTATGCTGAAGTCTTAGAAGTTGCGTCGATAGGTTTAGTTTTCTTTCTTTCCATCAGTTATTTTTCTTAGTGTCTAGAGGTCAAATAAAGCCCAATGTTTAGGCACCTAGTCTACTATTCTTTTCTACCTCATAGGGAGGATAGCATCCCCATTGGACCCAACTATTAGCACTGCCATTTTTCTTTCCATTTAAGAGTCAGTTTTAAGTCACGTTGCGACCCATGCATCAAAACATGTGAAGTCAAGTACGTAGCACCGTGAGGTCAAAGTTAGAAAGTGGTCATTTGGCCCTTGAAAATGGGAAGGGATGTCAGAGTCGAAACTTGTATAAGTGGTATGGGTATGTCTTTTCCAAGAGATTCGAGTCCCGTTAAGAAACCAATCTCTACATGCCTAGGTCAAATCAAGTGGTTAATGGAAATCGCATCAGCAAGTACAAAAGTTATTATCAGTTCATAATGAAATCCTAGGGAATGAAAAATCGTGGAGTTCCTATCATGCATGCCCAATAAACCTTCTCACTTGTATCCTACAGGCGGGTATTTTACATGGAAAACATGCAACTCGACTTGGAACATATCGTTGCCATGAATTCACTATCCTTCAACATGATTACCTCTCTTGTCAAACTCATTATAAATCTTGGACGTTTGACACTCTCTCCAGTCACAAAACCAAGCCTGAACCTTGTTTGCAATTCTCCTTATCAGTCCATCCTGTTCAACGTTTTCCCCATGTGCGTTTTCTAGATATACTATGCACAAGATGCACATTTTTCGTGCCATGGATACCTCTCAGAGCGTAAGGAAAGGCGTGAAAAACATCAAAACTACAAGGTTCGAACCCCAGAAAGATTGGGAGTCGTTCTCACCTGCCGCGGGCATCCCCAAAGATGTGAAAGGAGATATTCCTTTACCTACAGAGAATACTATACCAAATCATGCAGAATCTGAAGCGGAGGGATTCGAATAGGAAGGGAATACAGTAGGATCCCCCTCTCCCCAACAACAAATTCCTCGGAGAAGGGGCATGTCAAGGAAGAATAAGGAGACCATGGAAGCGCGAGTTTTAGAAGAGCCACGGGCCAGATCAGTAGCTGAAGAACTACTCATGTGCACCATCTGTCTAGAACCTGCTAGAGGATCAAGCCAAAAAAATAGGAGTAGAACAAGGAGAGAAGATATCACATGAGTGAATGATCAAGAGCCATCTCAGCAACTGAAGCAAGCAAAGCTGGCTATCGCTGAACTCTATTAGGAAAACATGGAATTGAGGTGGTAGCTAGTGACAAAGACTACGAAAGCATCAGTAGCGTAGGGTCTCGAAGGGAATGTGGAATGGTTGAAAAGGCATCTCAGAGAGGCACAGGACACCATTGTATAGCTATGAGAAGAACAAATACTCACAGAATAAAGGCATATGGAGCATCCTAGAGAAGGCAAAGGGACATAAAAGGAAGCTTGCATGGCTCTCGCCAGTGTGCAAGAAAAGCAAGTTTAGCAGGTGTTTGTTTGTACATCCAAAAATCATAAGACAAATCTTGGTAGTTTTGAAGGACACGTTTCCCCAAAGCACTATACCTTTTTTATAACGATTGTGAAAATCAAACACTCGCTTGCTACGTACTCTCCTCTAGCAAATAACCGCGTAACATAAATCAGATCTATTATAGCATACAAGGATCTCCTGACATACACCTATTCGTTGGGACACCTGATCAAAGCGATACAACGACACATCTTTCTCCGTATCTAAGCTTGAGCGATGATCAGATTCCCGTGGAAAAACTGCAAACGATCTCGAGTGAACAAATGTGATTATTGTCTATTTTTGCAAAGCACCATGCGAAGAGTCTCAGGCGCATGTTGCTCAGTTTTCCTAGTTTAGGGTTAGCATTTAGGAGGTAGGGTAGCCCAAGCGACGCCCTCGTTTATATATTTCATATTTTTTATGTAAGCCAGGTTGGTTGGAAAATGTGGTAGACAACAACTATTGTATGTAATCTAAGTTTTGACGGGAATTTAATGCAAAGGTCCTGTAACTTGACTAAAATATTCTAGTTGTAACAGTTGGATGTATTTTTCTTTATTTCTCTACGTATGTGCTTCTTGTTATCTTTATTTCATATATTTTTCTGCCTATTTCAGAATGAATTTTTGAACCTATGGATTCGTTGTACAGCGCCCCTTGTTCGCACCACTTAGGAAAAATGTTTTCTTCTAAAGCTAACTCTGAATTCATCCGCAGTGGCACTCCGAGTTACTTCCTGTATTTTCTCCCACCACACATTTCGGTTTTACACTGAAGTCTGTTGCTTTCCTAGTCTTATCCTTTCAAGTCGAGTCACTGAGTCATTTGCCCCATCTTTTCCTCAGACTGTCCCCATATCCCAAGTATTACTTTCCTGTGCCAATATAACTAGAACCCATTATATCATAGGTGTTAAATCTATCCATTGTTTTCAAAGTAATATCCTACACGGAAACTGCACCATTTTCGAGAGAGCCCTCTCCAGATCCGAAATGCTAGTTTCGGGTCTCAAAGTTGGTTGAAAAATTTACCTTCGTCGTTTGTTTATCAATCGAACGGATTTACGGAGTGCTAACATGATACACCTAAGAATATGAATCTATGGAGGCCTTTAGTTGTTGGGGATTTGACTTAAATCTTGAGTCTACAACTTCAAGTGTTGAATAACCCTGCATCTGCTTAAACATCTCAATTTCACTTTTAAACAATTCCTTTTTCCTCATAGGATCATATTTAGTATTTTCTGGGATGGGCTTCTATATTTTTAGTTAATGTGGACTTTTTTCATTTTCACCTATATTTTCACCTCCTCTAGTGATGATATTAATATTAGGCCCCTCTTTGTCAGCTATATTTATTGGTTTAAAATTTATCAGGTTAGCAACTCTCTGCCTGGAACGATCTTCCTATTTCGCAGTAAGATTTGGACATTCTTCTATAGCATGGGTGTTATTCTTGCAATGTGCACACCAAGGTCTTCTTAGAAGCTGACAATCTCTCTCCAAGTGTCCTTGTTTATCACAATTGTAGCAAAGAACTAGTCCTCTTATGCCAGTTCATCCTCCTCGGTATCCTCCTATGCCTCTGTGAACCTTTCCAGGTCCTTGAGGTCCTTCATTGATCCTAAATGCAGATCGATCCAATCTGTCTGTGAGGGAATCCAGATATCTACACGTATTAGTGTTGTGTGAAGGTGAACCCCAAAACTTGCAATACATTGTATTCAACACAGGAGTGTGCTTCTGTAAAATTGGACAATGCCTTAGAGAATTCCCATGACTTCTTTAGATCTCAGAATACTCGGTACTCTAGCCTACTTGATTATTTGGGAAGGCATGGTATTTAATAGGCCAATGGAATATCATTGTAGCAACAACTTGCACAAATCCTCTCGATGGCCCAAATGGTGGAGGAGCTATATTACAAGTCCCTATACCCCTTAGTCTCAAACACTCATTAGCCACATGAACCTCCATGTAACAACCCGTACATGAGACTTACGGTCGACCTAATTTTGGAAGGGTTAATTATTGAATTTTCTCAGTAAACATAGATATTTGGCCATGTAATTGCACAATATTAGCATCCTCTACAGGCCTCATGATTATGAAATTCCCTGGATAACCTTCCATATCTTCGATCTTCATAGCTTTCTTCAATTCTTCCCCCAAAATGGATATCCTTTGTTGAGTTATAGGAATACGTGTCAAAGGTAACAGACCTTGAATGAAACATTCTCTCTGATGATCCTCATGGATAGGGTTTGCTAATTTCCATGTCCCATATTTAAACCTTTGGTTTTAATCCAAAGTGGAACCACCATCCCTCTAATTTATCTCTTGCAACTTGGAGAGATATTATTGTTTTAACCGAGGTAACTAGAATTTTGCGATAAATATATGCTTCACCTAAGTGAGTGTGAAAGATTACCCTTGATCCCCTAGCTTGATTTTCTTCATGTACCATTTTAGATCCCAACCTCTTACGGTAGTATGGAAATCAAATAACTTGTTTGCATCTAAATTTCTACAAGACCTCTAGATGGCTTCACACAGAAACAAGTGTTGTTCAACATCCTTATCACCTTTACCCAAAATTCAAGGTATCGGGTGAGAGATACTGGATGTTGATTCTACATTGAGAGATTTTGAAACCCTACTAAAATGAAACCCAACGGTCACGGTTGTGTTACAATTGAAAAACTTGCCACACTTTCACTACTAATACTACTTGATTTGCTTGATGGACTTGAAGGGTTAGAAATAACAAAATTCACAAAAAGATTTGTTGTAGAAATTACCAGACTTATAGATGGTGCTAGGAGAATGTGTGATTAAGGGATGGTCCCTTTACCTCCAGAGTGAAATTATTTGATCTGGGGGGTCTCATTCATTTTTGGTTCTATGTTCACATTAGGGATAATTTTAAGGATGGAAATTTATATTAAATTGTAGAAACATGGGCTAATCTTATTAGTCGTTAATACACAAAATGTAAAAATTTTGGCTATAGTTTTGTAAAAATATTCAAAGTTATAAGGATTTTATATATTTTCTATAAACTTTTGGCGATTTTTAAGGTAAAATAATTTATTTTATGGAATTTGGGTGAATATTTTTTAGAAAAAATGGAAATTGGAGAATATTTTTTTGGGAAAACTATGGAAAATTATCCCATTGGTAAATTTATCCCCTAAAATAATCTACAGTTCACATACTGATGCAATCTGATATCTTAGAGTGTTGTAGGATATAATTCTCTTGCAACTTCTTCAAGGGTTCTAGATTAGTATTCTTCCTCAGTGGGGGATTTTATCCTCATTCTTTCATCTATCTCTTTTGAAACTCCTTCCTCTTGTCTGCTTCCTCTAGAACCTTCACCTCTTTCACCAAATTTCTCCTTCAACCATCGACTATAAAACCTTCCTCATATCTTCAACTCCCACAACTCTTTTAATTCCTTCCTATGACTATTATCAAATGTGATCTCCTTCCATGACTAATCGAACATCTTCATCACTTTTCTCATTTGTTTCCGCCACCTCTTCTAAAGAATAACAACCCTCTTTTGAGCTCATTCATCCCTAGCACTTTTCTTTTTGACGGCCCCCCTATGTGTCCCAAAAAATATTCCTTGACCTAACTCATGAAACCTTTCATAAATCACCCTCCCCCGAGCGTAGGGGTTTACGCTACCATGTTAGCTGAAGGAACAAGTAACATTCCTTCTTCTACTAATAAAACCTTGATCCACAAGGGGATTTCCCACAACAATATTCCTCTAGCTCCTTCTTTAAATATGACTTCTTCTTTGGAAAAATATTGGTGGTGCTTGATAGAAAATTTGATAATATAACCCTCTAGAACCATCTACACCCAAAAATACACAACAAGAGAAATCAAATGATATAAATGGTGAAGAGTTGCTAAACCCTCAATGATCCAGTTATATTTCCTTTTTACTTGGTCTTTGTATTCGGGTGCTTCTTTAAGGCGATCTAACCACTGAAATACCTCTTCGAGGAACCTAATCCAAAAGATTTTGCATTGATCGCTAGCAGGCTATGAATATAACACTGTGATTTTCACAACCCTAAAGTGTTTATTCCATAACCCTACTTCCTTCTGTATAAATTTGTCACACCTTCTTTCCCACCAGTTCTCAACATCATATTTGTAAATCCGATGATGCATCCTCTAAAATCTCACTTTAAAGCTTAGATTCTGACAAAGAAATCATTTGTTTGCGCAATATTGATACCATGGTTCTCTAAGGTTTCCAACAAAATTCTCAACATATTCATCCTTCCATGAGGGAAAGAAATCTCAGCCGAGGCATAACCGAGACTTATATGATGAAGTGAGTCAAATAAAACACAACATCATATTTACCTTACCATTAATTAGAGACATGTAGCAGATCCTAAATTTATCCATAAATAATGATTAAATACTTAAGAAGAGAATGCAAGAAAAAATTGCATGATAAAACCATAGACCCATACACATCATATTAGATCAATACAATAAGAAATTTTAAGACCCAAACTATTCCATTATATTATCAACAATATCATCAACTATCTTACAATAGGTCTCTATGACTCATGCATCAGCCTACACAATAAGATCTAACCCTAAAATTCCCATTACAAACTCAATAGTTGACTACGCAAGCACAATGCTCCCAATAAAACCCATTACAATATCTTATCAAAATTGACTTAATCCCAACCCTTTTCTCATTACATAGCTCCATACTTATAATTTTCCCTTGTCCACTTTTTGGATTCTTTATTCCGCTATCTTTTCGACTTTTCCTTATTGTCACTCGATGCTCTTGGTACTTTTCCCTGCTCATTCAACTAGTGCATGGTGCTTTTGGATGTTTCTATTGTTGTTATACTTCCATTTACCTTTCTGTTCATTTAACTATTTTCCGCCATTTCGAATCTTTCATTGACTTGCCACATTTTTTCCAAAATATCGGTATTTCAAAAAATGGAGGGCCCAACATATATATATTTCTCCTTTCCTTTCCTCATTTCTATCTTCTTATCATCCTTTATCTTGTTCCCTTATTCTCTTCATCTTCTTTTATTTTTTCATTCCTCAGTGATCACTAGAAACCCTACAATGGTGGTTGGAAAAATAGTTCATTGACGATCTATTAATGTTAAGTACCAAAGTTATTTGAATACAATCACCATAGAATATATAGAATACAATATGAAAACCCCACACATTATTATTATAGAAAACCCTTGAGGTAGGGAAACACCATACAATGGATCCTCTCTTTTTCACTTGTCTCTTTAGGGGGGAAACCTCCTAATGAGCTACCACTCCAAATACAATACTTCTTCTTTACATCCCATTACATTGTTTGAACCTCTTTATATAGTGCTACCAACCACTTAAGAACATTCTAGAGGAGGAACCTTCTAGAAGTAGAAGTTTCTAGTAAGTCCTCTTACATTTATTATGTTTATACTAATATATCTAACTACCATAGTGGGCCTTATTTAATAATATAGTGGACCTATTCCACCTTACATTTAATGGCCTCCACTATTATCACTATGGGCGCCTCGATCCCCCTACTACCTCTCTAGCTACACTACATTCCATCCCCCTTATGAAAGTGTTGTCCTCAATGCTTGTTATGAGGGTGTACAATCATATACCAAGATCCCATGGATAAGTGTGGCCATAGTGTTGCAATAGACTATATAACCAGGGTCTCATGTAGAAATGAAAGCCACCATGTTGAAGTAGTCCAACTGACATTGTAAACCGGGGTCCCATGTCCAAGTGCTCATGTGAACTCCATGCAGAAGATATTGAAACACAATAATCAAATGAAAATGATGCTCCAAATACTAACACCTATCATGTGGACCCAAATAAGAAGATCCATACACATAGTGGGAAAGGGATGAAGTTGAATCTGGAAGGAAACATACCACTATAGAATATACAGGCTAGACATTGTGAGTCATAACTGGATCCTGATTGGTCACATTGATGTTCTCTACAGAAGGTGGAGTAGAGTCATTAAATAAACTATGAAAGTGTTTGTGATCCTAAAACTAAAAAATATCCATATACCAATCATCACAATCGGCCTCAAAATAAGACCAAGCATATGCTTCTTGATTATATTCATCCATAATATACCTCTCCTACCTTGAAAGTGTGATCCATGTCTGGATGTCTTCTAACTTCCTTTGAAGTTTCATGAGCAGTTGAAAGGGAGTATCCATTGGAACCACCACATATAATATAACAATAGAAAACTATTAAAATAATCTATCCAATGGCACAAATCTACTACCAATCTAAGAATCCTATGACAAGTTATTAACTTTGTAGTTCCACCGTCATCACGAAAAAACACTTCTAGAGATCCAATTCAGATGGTTTGTTTTTTGAAATTGGGTGAAATTGTGAGAGGAAATCAGATCTCTAATTATTTTGGGAAAATGCAGTCCCAGTTTCTACAAAAATCATAAAAATTGCACAGTTGTCCGCAGAAAACCCTGAAAAAATTGCAGATTTTAAAATGTCAATAAGATCACTTCCCGGAATTTGTTTCAAACGATTTTGTTTTTGAAATTGGTTGTTTTTCCAAGAGTAATATCTACAACCAGTTTCTACAATTTCTACACATAAATCTATAGAAATCATCTAGAATGTTGAGGCCATGTTTTTCTTCTTCGAAAAATATGCAAAAGTAGAAAAAAAACATTGTCTCTTTTGTGGATGAAGAAAGTGCTCTGATACCAATTGTTAAGTACCAAAGTTCTTGGAATACAATCACCATGGAATATATAGAAGAAAATATGAAA
This sequence comes from Picea sitchensis, assembly GCA_010110895.2. NCBI lineage: Eukaryota > Viridiplantae > Streptophyta > Pinopsida > Pinales > Pinaceae > Picea > Picea sitchensis. The sequence goes on along the minus strand of SNQJ01S0003308.1, from coordinate 39,423 downwards.
AAAAAACACTTTATTATTATAGAAAACCCTTGAGTTAAGGAAACACCATACAATGGATCCTCTCATGTTCACTTACCTCTTAGAGGAGGAAACCTCCTAATGAACTACCACTACAAATACATAATTCTCAAGTCCAACAATTCCTTCAATTTCATTTTCAACTCCTGCAATTCAGGTGTTGACATCCAATACAACGTTCTCACTATCGGTTTAGTTTCAGGCTTCAAGTCTATTGTAAACTCCAACTCTCTCTCGGCCGGTAAACCTGGTAACTCTTCTGGAAACATGTCTGCAAACTCTCACACTACATGAAGGTTTTCTAATCCTTTTGCCTCACCCTTTTCATTTAGCGCTAAGATTGCATAAATATTTCACCCCTTGCACATACTCTTTTGTAGCTATAGGGAAGAAATAAATCTCAAGGAAACCCCCTGGTTCCTTCCTACAATCACTCTACTCTGTCCCAAATCATCTGTTAAACTTAACCGTTTCTTCTTACAATTAAGTATCGCATCATGTGATTCTAACCAATCCATACCATCACTATGTAATAAGATACTAATATCATGACATAGAGATCTAACTTTGTTACAAAATCTCCCAAGTTAATGCTATAGTTCATAACCTTTCCTCCAACCTTCTATTTGGCACCCGATGCCATTTCTACATATTTGAACTCGTCCTGCTCGACTGCCTTTACCTTAATTCTCTTTAATGTTCAATAGAAATAAATCTCTCTGTAGCACCTGGATCTATCAATATACCAAAATTTTGGTCGACGATTGTACATGACGTCTCAAGGATAGTGGATTGGTGCTTGGAATGGCGATTGTTCACCATTGCATGTATCCTGTGGGCCTTGCCCAAATATCCTACGGTAGTGGGTCCTAATGATCTAGTCACTATGTAATAATCAATCAGAGAGTATCTCTGGTAATTTGTCTCTCCACATCTCCAACATCTAGTCTTTGGTTGAGTGCTCATGTTCCCCAAAGTAGAAGTTGTTGGCCTAACAACCTGTGATCCTAGTCTATTCTGCTGAACAGGCCTAAAATACTACTGCAGATGATGCTTCTATTGTAGATGACACTACTACTACTATGTTCCTCTGTAATGAGTCATGTGTTGAGGATTTTGTCATCGTGGTATCGTGAATGTAGATCCTTTGGGCGTATCTCGATGCCCTGGGATTTGTCTAGCTAGTTTATGATGATTCTGTTCTCCATGTGTTGCCTATCTAGTCGGTATAAAAGGAGTCCTGCCTTGACCTCCTGTTCATCTCTTCCTCAGCTATGAGGGCCTTCTGAACTGAATCGTGCAATGTCTGAGGCATTAGGATCCTCACCTTCACACGAATGTTTAAGTGAAGGATGAAAACAAACTTGTTTACCTTTAACTTATTCCTCTTCAGATGTGGAGCATACCTAAGTAGCTCCATGAATATGGCCTCATACTCAAGCAACATATGACCACCCTGTCATAATTCATTGAACTCATTAAGTTGGTGGTCAATGAATTCCTTAGACAATTACCTCTCCTGGAACCGTTCATTGAACAAATCCCATGATGCGTATTCGACGACCATGTTTAGTTGAGGTAGGAGCATCTTCCACCATAGAAGAGAACTCCCTATTAATAAGAGAAGAATGTAATTCTCTTATAATGTTGATTCTTTCCCCCTGTGGAATACACAACTTGCCAAGATGATACAAGAGATTATTATGCACATGATAATCCAATTCTTCAACATGGTTAGAGTGGCACAAAGTTTCATTTACTTCTTTGAAATCGGTATCTAAATCATGTTATCACATAACTTTCATGCATTATGGGACTCTTCTTAAGAATAACTGAAGCACTAATAGGACTTGAAAGCATATCGCCGACTTTGTTAAAAATTCCCTTCTTATACCTAATAACCAAATGGCCATTGAAAACCACATCATCGGTGCCTAGCTTGATGTAGCACATGCGTATTTGTAGAGGTATTGCAAAGGGTTGATGATGGGGAGTGTGAATAATGGTTTCTTTTCCCAATAAAAAATGGAAACATTATTTAACACTTTAGAACCAATGCATACAATTTCCTTATCATAAGTAGGATAATTAATCGCTGGCACCATTAAGCGTCTCGAATGAAAACAAATTGAGAAACACCATCTTTGAAGCAAAGAACTGCTCCCATTGCATGAAAATTACTTGCATGCAATGCGGATTTCAAAAGGTTGTCTTAAATTTGGAAGTGCAAGACCGGCGTTGAACTGATCTTTTGTTTCAAAGTATCAAAAGCCTCTTGTTTCTTGCCTCCCCATTGGAAAACTTTTTTTGAAACATCCACGACATGTAATGAACTTCAATGGACAAAGTTAATAAACTTCCTCCAATATTGAAGCGTCCCCAAAAAACTTCTTACCTCTGTCCGCATTCTTTGGGTCTAGACCATTTCAAAATAACTTTAACCTTGGAGGGATCAATTTTTGTACCTCCACCATGATGACCTAAACGAAATTAGAGTGAAGTTTGCCAAATTCACATTTGGAATGGCTTCAAAAACAATTGTTCTTTCCTTAAAATCCAAAACTTGTTTCACATGTGTAATATGCTCTTCACGATATTTGCTAAAGATCAAATATCATCTAAAGTGAACTTAATAACAAAATCATCCAGGAAAGACCTTAAGACATCATTCATAGCTCGCGCCCAAGTAGAAGGTGCATTGCAAATTCCAAAATGCATTACCATCCATTCAAACAAACCTTGATTAGTCCCAAAAGTTGTCTTCCATGTGTCTCCCTCGGCCAATGCGTCATTGGTAACACTCCTTAAATCTAACTTAGTGAAATGTTGTGCATCTTTTAATTGATGGGCAAATCATCAATTCTAGGAAGGGATAGCGATTCTTAAGCGTAATTTTTGTCCAAAGCCATGAAATCAACACACATACACCACATACCATCTTTCTTTGGAACTAACACAATTGGATATCCACATGGCGAAGAACTTGTTTACAATAACCCTTTGTCTAACAACTCCTAAAAAACAAATTCAGGAGTTTTTTAATCTCAGCATTTTCCATAAGCGACATTCTATACATACCAATGTTTGGAAGTGGACAATCTTGTTGTAACTAAATTTCATGTTAGATTCCTCTTTTGTAGGTAACCCTTAGGTTCTTTAAACATGTCATCATCTTGATTAACAGCTTCAAATAGATTGGATTTTAACTTTGCATCCTGTGAAATGCTTTGTTCTCAGCATCATTTTAGGTTTGATCATTAAGAGAACAAATTCTTACTAGCATTAACTAACCTCTTCGAACTTGTCCCTTTATAATTGATAAATTCATCTTCTTAGTGTGGGCTCTAACTTGATGCTCAACCCCATCTTTAAACAAATGATACTTATTCTCCTTGGCGATAAAAAAGCTTTCCTATCGTACAAATACGGGCTTCCAACACAATACCACATATATCCATGAATCACATCAAGCTCTACCTCATCAACAAAATTTGTAGTGATAGCAAACCTAAGTTTACACCTTCTTGTTACTAGTAACTTAGCATTATCACATATCCAACCAAGGAGGGTATGGCTTAGGATGTGGACTTGTTTCCAACTTAAATTTATTAACAGTTTCTTGGAAATAAGGTTTGCTTGAGATCGATTATCAAATAGCGTGTCTATCTTAGGCATGCTTTGAAATAACCCTTATGAAAAGTTCAATTCTCATTTTCTTGTTGAGTTACATTGACATTAGTATTACTTGAAGAGCTAGTACTGTAGACCATTACCTTAGTGACAACCCTTGGTTGTGATCACTCATCATCACTAGAATCCGAACCCAAATCTTGTTCAACATTCACAACCGTCTTTGAATTCCCCTTGTTGTTGTTGCCAAACGTTTTGGGTCTTATTTTAGGATGAAGCTTCAACAATGGTCTTCATCATGGCCATCTTTTTGAACAATGTTTACATGTGAACTTTTCTCCCTCTTTCTTCCGCGGCATTCTTCCTGCCATTGCCCATGAACTTCTTCTTTCCTTGTCTCCATGGTTGAACGTATTCCTGTTACCCTCATGAGTATCATTCCTTCCTATTTCTAAATGGTAGCTGTACACAAAACTTCATCTAGATTCAAAGAGTTAAAAAGCATGAGTATAGTATGTTTCAAATAACTATGTAAAGCTCAATATATTTGAACAAAGTTTCACGAAGACAAATCTACTCCCAAAATAAAGCTCTTCTCCTAAATTCTGAGTAAAGCTTTGTACATTGTAATCCCCTTTAGCTTGTCTAAAGTGCATATCCATAGTTGCCTTTTGTTTATATGCCAATGGATAAAATTGTTTTTTTAATTGCGATAATGAAATCATTCAAGAAGAAAAATTTTACCATGCTTTTTCATATCCTCACGAGTCTTGGATTCCCACCAAATAGAGTGTTGCACTATCCAATCTTAACTTGACTGAATTTTGGTTCATCATCTTGAATTTTTGTATTCTACAATATACTTCAATTTGGCGTATACAATTATCGACTTTTGACATTAATTTCTCCATTGTATATTGGCAATTCAAATTTTATATCAAGCTTTAATGAAGGAATTTCTGAAGGTTTACCATGCCCCTTTGGAGAGTTCAGAATAGGTCTTGGTGGTAGAAGAAGAAGAAAGAGAAAGAAGATGGAGGAGGGTGGTGGAGAAGCACAATTCCATCCATTTCGTTTAGTTTTTTGTCGACATTGCCTCCCTTGTATGCATTGGGGTTGGAGCCTTCACCTTGTGAAAATATGTTCCTTTCCATCAATATCTTCATCATATCTCTCAACTCCATGACAACACAATCACGAGATCTTCATTTAGCGAGGAACACGTTCATGACTTTCGCACGAGCCACAGCGAGCCGAATGCCTCTGAAACTACTTGGTGATGGTATATGCTTCCTCCTTGTGGGATGAGAACTTGGCTCCCACCAGTTGACCTTCTCCTCTTGAGTTTCAACCTTGTGAGCATCCAGAAACAAAACTTGCAAACAATCAAGTCTTCAAAGGAAACGGTGCTCACGATACCAACTTGATCTAAAGTGAAGACTTGAAATACTTGAGAATATTGCAATGTAAATGTTATGTGACAAGAAAATGGACCATTTTACAGCACCATAGATTAAGGGATTACTAATAGAAATATATACATAGGCAATTTGCAACACATAGATTAAGGGATTACTAATGAAAAATATACATAGACAGCAGTATAATCAATGAATATAAGCACATAAACACAACAACTGATAAAGGAGTTCACCCCTCTCTTGGGCTACATCTCCTGGTCCAGCTTCCAATGGATCATTATTACTAATTTCTCAAAAACGTGCTCAAAAACATGTCTTACAATGCTCAAACTGACAAACCGACTGCTCCAATGGCTTCAGAGCGTCCAAAAACCCCTGTCTGGTCTCTTTCAGCACCTCAATCGGTCGAAAAACGAAGAAGTTAGGCCTCCTGGAAGTCCCCCCTTCAAGCTTGTTGTCTCTGCATCTACAAAACGCACCCTTGTAAATTGAACCTGGCACACACGCAAAAAATAACGTGAAAAACCAGCACCGGGTGCAACCGCGCCAATGGTGAAAACTGTAGGACAGTTAAGGGCGTGCTAGCTCCTAACCGCCTAGCACCGGGCATATGGAGGTCATATGACCTTGCGCATTTGTGAAAAGGGATAACGACCAAACCGTTTGAAAACTGCCCGCGCACCTTTCTGTATAGCCAAAGGTCACATTACATATAATAAAACCAGGGCTTATATATATAAGTGCCACACCATTCCATGGTGTCAGATCTATAACCGTTATAACTCCCACACGGCGTATTTATATGTGGTCACATGTTATATCAATATGATTGCGGGTCGGGGCTAAGCCCCGGCCCGACCCCCCGTCGTATATTACATAGTTTTGAATTCAAATATAATCAAACATACATACATAACAAGGCACATCCGGTGGTCCGTTGGTCGGATGGTCTTTACGAAGGTGCTATGCGATGGGGGAGGTCTGGGGGTTGAACCCCACGGACTCCAATAATTTTACATAACAATCAATAAACCAATAAAGGGGTGCCACGTGGCAGCCCATGACTGGGCCACGTGGCACCTTACCACTAGCCAATGAAATGCCACGTGTCACCATCTGATTCGACCATGCCTACCAATCATCATATGCCACATCACTTCTGTACAGTCGTACGGCCCTGCCACGTCATCCTGTACGGACTGTACAGTCAGCATCATTTTTTTTTTGCATGTTTGACTTTATGAACAGATTGCAATATCTCTCGCTCTCGACGTCCGTTTGAGATGAAACGAGTTGTGTTGGGTTCACAACGATGAGGTCTACACTCTCGTCCAGTTTGAAGCGATTCCGAGCACTTTGAAGTTTTGAGCAAAATTTGATCCCCTGATCACTTGTCATCGAACACAACGTAAATCACCTAGTCAACGACCAATGATGAAATGTCGATTGTTGGGTTCAAGATTACCTACCAATGAGGAAAGTAGGACCAGGGTGTGTAATAGGACTACAACATCATGTGATTCTGAGACAAACTGAGGGTATGGCCGACATGCAAAGTCAAAAGTTCTGAGGAATGGTTGACACAGGTTGATAGACTTCCTTTGAACTAGAGCATGAGACATATGGAAGACTCTGGTAGCATATAATCAATGATGAAACCATGAGATGTAGGAGGCATCAATCAATTTCTCCATAGGGATTGGAAGAGTAACCAGTCGAGGGAGAAAAGTCTCTGTAATAATCTCATCTTCCTAAGGCCATGCTAAACCCAAAATTCTGATGAAAACTGGACTTAATAACTTTTTTCTATGTTCAAAGGCGACACAACTGCTTCCAATATAAAATAATGCTCCCTTTCCACCCATATATATATATATATTTTTCATAGTCAAATTAATTCTACGATATAGAGGAGGAAACAAGTTGTAAGTAAGAAAAACTAGTTCCAGTAGTGGAACATATGTATGCTCAATGCAAGGAGGCGCATGCGGGAGATGGACACTTAGGGGAATGTTCCCTCCTGGGTATAGGGTGTCAAGTTTCGAAGGATACAAATGAGGCTCTTCTTGGTTGAGGATGCTAAATTGTCGAGGAAAACGATTTATAACGCAAAGAGAGAACCGACTATAGGCTCAATACTGTAAGCAAGGGAATGAGATGAAATCACAAATTAATGCCAAAAATGTCATTTTTCATAATATTAGTCTACTTGGTGTGAAAAAGGGATAAACTTGTACCAAATAGACATCTTTTCAAATCCAATTTACGAGTGTAAAAGAGACAGGTTCACTCGACGATCCTTTCACTTTTTGAAAACAAGTCAGAAAAGATCTTAAATAAAACTCGTGACCTTTCAATTCCAATTTAACGAGTGTTAAAGGAACAAATTCACTCGACAATCTTTTCACTTTTTAGACGAGTTGGAAAAGATCTTAAATCAGACTCGCTTGGTATTTTCTAGGTGACATGTCACGGAGGAGACCAAGGCTCCCGTGCTAGACTTCTGTGGAATGTCAGTATCTTACGAATAGCCGACACAATCTTGGGAAAACCCAAATCTCTTCAAGTCGAGGAGGATAAAATGCTAGCATAGGTTATCATCTCTGTGATATATTAGATAATGTATCTTACTTGAAAGGACATAGGCAGAGGAATTGGATACCCCACAAGACCATCCCAATCAAAGGGAACTTCTCCAGAACTTGAAGGGAGAGTACTCGGGGAGAGTAAAACTCTCCCTTGTTCATAAGGTGAAGTATCATAAATGATAATGACATGGTATATAAGGTATAGAACTAGAAATAAAAGAGCGTGGTCGACCAAAAATTTCATTAGTGTGACCACTTCTTCAACCATTGGTCAAATAGGATGTGAGACAACAAGGTCAAGAGACGCACCATCCCCAAAAATAGGAGTGGTGTCGGTCAAAGATTGCATCGACACAACTATTGGTTAAATAGGATGTGAGACAACAAGGTCAAGAGACGCATCAGCCCCTAAAGGAAGAGGGATTTCATCCAAATATTGCATCGGAATGATCACCATATCAACCAAAGAAGGTTGGGAAGTCAAGGACGACTTTGAACTTGAAGGCCCCCCGGTAAGGACCACGCTTCTGGTACCACAACAATAGCAGGGCACAAATGAGTAAGGTGATATCCTTTGCAAATCCTACAAAGGAACTTGGGATTGCATATTACACATCTAGGTTTATCAATCATATGAATTCACCCAACATCATTTACAATGGTTGGTGACATGATCTCAGCATGACTGGAAGAAGCTGGAGATTCATCTCCCACATTATATACAAAGGTTGGATATTTGACATCGATATGACTCATGGAGACTAGAGTGATGCCCCCAGCATGACTAGCAGCGACTGGTTGTGGGTCTTGAACATGACTTGCAGAGGTCGTCGACTAATATCCAACATGACTGGCAGAGGTTGGTGATGGAGCTTCAGTATGACTGGCAGTGACTGGACTAATGGTGGTGGGTTGTGGTATTTGAAACCATGGTCTTGGGAAATATTGGTTTTGAAATATTGCAGGCCAGGAAGGGTCATGGTTTACACTCCGTCGTTTTCTGGAAATGTAGTATCCTCCACCTAATTGATCCATATAGGTTTGTACATAAATCATCACTAAAGAAAAAATTTGTGAAGAGACAAAAGTATGATAAGGATTATTCAAGTGAGGATATATGTTTCCCCCATGTGAAGGGTTTCTGTGAAGAGGGTAGCCTGAAACATAAAATTTATTCCCTACGTATGAAAGAATCAAAGATATATGTGGACCCTCCATAGGAAAAGTTTTCATAGGAATCGACATGGCAGACGAAGGATACACGAATGGGGTGTAATAAGTAGAGTAATCACCCATTTGAGTATTGGATCCTGAAAAAACATAGCTAGGATTGGATCTATAAGAGGGGAGGTTCCAACCTCCCATAGTGAAAGTTGGTTGAGGGGTATGGCTCCTATCAAATGAAGATTTAGATGGTGGGGCCATGATTCCCCCAGAGCCAATGCTAGGATTCATATAAGTGGATCAGGGAGAGGATGGAAAGGGTGAAGGCATATTTGGCATATCAACAGGAAAATTATTAGAGACCCAAGGCATGGGTTGAGTGTCATAATTATTCATACCATTATGAAAAGTAGATGAGTTTGTCCCCATGAAATGAGTGAACTTCATGGGGGAGGTAGCGGTAAATGAGGTGTCCAAAGGAACTCCACTATCCATGATAATGAAAACTCAGTATAAAATCCTAAGGCCAACTAGTAATCAAAGAGCACACAAAAAATAATCAAATGAACAATATACACACAAACAGGATAAAGTGGTTGAAAGGGGCCTCCCTCCCTAAAATAGGTATGTCTCACCCAAGAGGGGCCTGAGAATCCCTGCTAAATATCAGAGGTATCAGAATCAATTATAAGGGCCCTCGTGGGCTTGACAACTAGTCGGTCATATCCCCCCAGAGAGGTAATCCTCCATAAAGGTTGTGTGTTGTCTGACCCTTATTTGACCCAGGGTATCTGCAGAATAACCCCTGCAAGTAACCTACGTGGAACCTAAGTCAAGAAACTAATAAACCACTGTATAATCGATGCATAGGTGAGAAATCGTAAGTCAGGTCCACCATATGGGCAGGGTAGCAAAGATCGAAAACTTGAAAGAACCGTCTCTCATGGAGGTAAGGGCACTAGCAAGATCCCCAAATACGAATAGATCTCAAGAAATTTCTCTGACGCTAAGAAGGTATCGGGGGGACATCCCTTCAACCGACCTCGCGCGACCTCATGATTAAATCCAGTGTAAGCGAAGCCTCCTGATATTACCGATTATACAATGGATTTCTCCACTCCCTTAGTCAGACACATATGTTGATTTAATAGCCTTGGAGAAGTTTACTCACAAAATCTTATTGCAAGGCACTAAATCCTAAGCTATTTTGTGCACCCTAGAAAATAAAATCGTTACTAATCAATTTTAAATTATAGCGTTAATTTTAATTGTCGTGCTTACTCAAAATGTGCGGTATTGAAACTGGTGATGTTATGACTCAACAAGTAAAGTAAATATATATGAAACAATGCAAATTCCTAACTTCAATTTCCAATGAATGATATGCTTCCTAAAAATGAAACTTTCAATTCAATTATGCAATTATGAATAAAAATGCAATCTTTCTTTACATGCACTAAGATAAATGAAAAAGACTCAAAAGATGAAAATGTCAATCAATGTAAAATGCTAATATTTTTGTATTTTCAATATAAGAAAAATAAAAATTCATGGACTAAACAATATCTTGATATATAAAGACTCTATTATGTATAGAAAGAGACAACTCAAGTAAGATACCAAGGATCAAAACACCCAGCCCAATGTACAAGGACAATCAAAATGAAAAGATGATGAGAAAGTCACCGCCCAAAAATTCAACCAAAGACAAGTTTCCTGTCATCCCATAGGCACTTAACAGTCACTATAGAGACCCAAGAATACTAAGAAATCATCAAAACCTACCCAACAACCACCAAACCCAACAAACAAGCAAAAGAGGTTGATGTACATGACTATTCAAAGGAAAAGCACATATGTACGCAGCTTGCAGAAGGAAAACACTCATATATACGTGACTGTGAAGCAAAAACCAACGTATATGTGTCAAAATCATAGCTAGGCTAAGAAGAAGGCTGAAAGACTTAGACCCAAAGTGAACAGAGGCTGTCAAACAATGATACGACAAGAAACGTAATATGAATGAGAGAAATATAAGGAGAAAAACACTCCAAACCCCAAAAAAATAAGATTATATCCCCAGTCTGGTTGTCAATTCTGTTACAACGAAAATCTCTCTATGGCTAGGGGAAAACCAAAATAAAAGAAAATGAATGCAGAAATCAACTATATTCTCAAGTATGTTATATAAACAAATATGTGAGCAAGACAAGATACAAGGCCTACCTCTTCCAGACGTTTGATGAAGTCCACAGTTAACCACTTGACCCAAAGCAATATACCTACAACTAGTCCTCAACAACCAAGCAAAGAAATCATATGGTGATAATATATGATGTTAGAAAATTCAATAGCATAATCCATTAACATTCATAACAAATACACCCATGGAATAATAATTCATATATTTGCAAGATATCAATTGGACGAGAAAATAGTATTTCTATTAATATATAATCAACATAAGTGAATAAGTTACAGAATTTCGTGTCGGCATGGTTTGGAACCGAGAAACTAAGTTCCTTCCAGCTAGGCCTCCACCACTTCAATCCTCCACCAAAGGCAAGCTCATAGAAGAGAGACAATGAAGTTATCAATCAATAAGGGAAGATCTTGGGGGATGAACACTGTGTTCAGACTTAAAGGATAAATGGATGCAAACTCAATGTGAAGTGAATAATTCCTCCATAGTAACTTTTCTCTCAAAATTGAATTCTTTCTCCTCTTTTCCATAGCTCGGAATTGGCCCATTTATAGCCTTCAAGTGGAACTGAAGGGCCTCGGAATGTTTCCAGTATATGGAAGGCCAAGGATCATTGATCTCCTATCGTGACATGGAAACCTGCACCATTTTTCAATTTTGGGCACATTTCCCAATGTACACGGGCTGTAATGGTGCAACATGCGTATACGCATGTTGTATAGTAGAGAAGAGGAAAATATATGTGGAAAAAATGAATTTTTATCTCTGGGATTTGAAAAAAGAGATTAAAAGTCTGCATGGGGAAATGGAAACAAGCCTTCTGTGCAAGATTGCATGGGGTGAGGCAAATATTTCTATAACACTCCCCTTCAGTTGAAAGACTTCCATGCAGAATTTCATGTTGGAGGTGTAATCACGAAGTGCGAAATACATCGCCATATTCTCCAACCATGCGTCAGTCGTTGAGCCATCTGTGGCACCCATAAACTAGTGAAACTTCACCTTCTCAAGTTATTTGTGTATAATACTGCTACCAGATGGAGTGTGTTGTGAACCCTCATTGGGTGTAGGCGCTCTTCCCTCATCTCGATCCAGTCAGTTAATCAAAGCCTCTAACATCCTCTGGAAGGATCTCATAATACCTACCACATCTCTCACAATAACCTTCTCCTACTCAGTTATCTACTCATCTCCCTAGGGGTTAGACCCCTCTTACATGGATACTATTGGAGGTGTCACACCTATTCCTCTAGCACCATGTCATCTACTTCCCCTTCATCCTCTAACCATGATTACCTACATGTACAATTTCAAAAATTTAATTAACGAAATCATTTTAATCATTTATTTAACATGGTGGAAGGTGTAACGACCCAATGTCGTAGGGTTGAACCTGCTCTGATACCATATGTAATGTCCCCTCTATCACGACATCAAATTAAGTGAGCACTGTAATGGTAAAAAAAAATTAAGACATCATTAGACAAGTATTACACAATATTAACATACTTCAACATTACACATTCTATTAACATGTGCATCACAACGTGACAATAATCAATCCATCATCGCTACAACTAATAGAATAATTTCATCACTTAAAATAACTAGAAGTATACTCGCCCAACCTACCTACAAGGTTAGGACCTCCATGAAACATAATCAATGCTCAAGTATAGGATTCATCCGATTGATTTTGACCATTTAAGGTCTCAGGATTCATGACGTTTTTGAGGAACAAGGAGGTATCTAATTCCCATAACCCAATCCTGTTCCAACGATCAAGATGGATCAATTCAGAAACTTGTAAAAATTCTTAAGCAATGAATTTGTGAACCAAAGCAATCCAACCTGTAACTTCGTTGGTAAAAATATTATAGTTTATGAGTCAGATATTAAGAGTGAATAGATAAAAAATTAAATTTCCTGACATTGGGGATTCAAAAGAAAAAGATAACGACCCCACCACAAGGAATATAAAAAATCGGGGTCTGTAAATATTTGTTAACTGCAAGGGATCTTCGAAGATCTATTTTGTTATTTGGCAGAGAAATCACAACTCCAAAATCAACACAATTTAAGAACTAATAATTTCAAGCTACAAATAAATATCATACATATATAACAATCAAAGAGTTCAGAATAACGAATCCCACTCATAATTTAAATTTTTGATGAGGGCGAACAAGGACTTCAATTTTGGATTGAAATTAAAATTCAACAACAAACTTATAATAAACTCAATTTCAATCGAAATGGAAGAAAACCACTTTAAAAACATTCCAATACACTGATTTGAATTTAATCAATAGCGAAATTGAAAGATACACTGATTTGAATTTAAATCAGCAACGAACTTAAAAACTACACAAATTCCAATTGGGTAAAATCATGGCATCGAACTTAAAAACTACACAAATTCCAATTGGGTAAAATCATGGCATCGAACTTAAAAATATAAAATTTCCAATTCTATAAAAATCATGGCAGCGAACCCTTTTTAAAAATATTTCTAATATACCAATTTATTCTCATTACATTCCAAAAAATTCTGAAATAAAATACTGGGATCGATGACGATGACGAATGGAGAAAGTTCTTCTACGTGGCTTGCGCTCCTTCTTTATTCCCGCTTGATAATCAACGAGACTTCACCGATACCTCCTAGCCAATGCTAGGGATACTCTTCTTCCCCCTTAGCCCCCCGAGCCACAAATGGGTCACACACAAGAAACCAACAACAATATCTCCAATCTTGACTCACAAGGAAGAGCTTCCACTCATTTCTTCAAGCTTGGTATCCCAACTCTCACAAGTAAAACACAGTCCACAACAAATTTGGCAACATAACCTTACCAAAAATAATAGATATCCATTTCCCTTATACACCATTTTTTTTATAGAAATTTATTCACTGACACATGTCCACATGCACAATTAATTAACTTTTTAATTAATTTAATTAATAATATTCACCCACACACTTGTCACACTCTCCCCAAATTGCTCAAGTAATTACCAAATTTTATTTTAAATAAAAGTCAATTTCCCTCACATTCCCCAATGTGTTCCTATTTTCTCTCTTAGGTGTCCCTTTTTTCCCCATATTCTCCTTTAATGAGTGTCTCCTAAAAAGATCTTAGTTAGAGTTGGATTATGAGTCTTCTTCTAGTTAGACTAGTAGTAGCTTGAATCTAGATACTATTCTATGTGTACACTTATTCTCTCATATTTTATTTCTTTTCTATTTTAAAAATTCATTTTATTATTTTCATGCACACATGTGCATTCTATCCAATCTTTACATTTTTTTTCTCACTTTCTCAATTTGATTTATCTAAATTCTTTTAATTTGTTTAATATTGTTATTTAGTCCCATAATTAAACTTAGACTGTAATATTCCATATATAAAATAGTATGCATAACATAAATAATTAGCTATAAATGACAGATGAACAACAATATAACCAGAACAATACCAAAATTATACCAGAATAACACCAGAAAGAGCACTTTGATTACTGAGAGCAATGTTGACTTGCCTCTTCGATGGGGCAACCTCCAGTAGAGAAGAGCTCTATTACAATAATATCCAAGACAAAACTTATCTTACCCTCGACTCCTATTTATACTAAATATGTCTATCAAGAGAACAATCTAGAGGAAGATACTTCTAGAAGAGGAAGCTTCTATTAGGTATTCTTACATTGGACTTATTCTTCTTTATTTCTAGGCGAATGACTGGGAAAATCTAACTGATAGGCCACTTGTTACACAAGCTTGAGAACGGTATAAGGACCATAAAATTTGGGCGCCAGTTTCTGACAATGGTTAGCCTTGAGGGAAATTTTCTTGTAAGGTTGCAGTCGAAGAAACACCTGATCTTCTTATGCAAATTGACGTTCAGAGCGACCTTGATATTCTTGTTTCTTCATGCGATTATGGGACATGACCAAATTCTCTTTGAGGGTACGAAGAATAGCCTCTCAAAATGTAATCGTTTGTTTAATCGTCTAGACCTTCGAGACACCTGGAAAATATGAGAGAATTGAAAGTGAATTTTGTCCATATACCGCTTCAAAATGAGTCATGTGGGTAGTTGTATGGTAATAAGTGTTGTACCACCATTCAACTAGTGGTAACCATTGAGCCCACTGATTTTTCCTTTCCGATGCAAAACACATCAAATATGATTCCAAACACTTGTTGACAACTTCAGTTTGACTATCATTCTGGGGATGATAATTTGTGTTGAGATGCAATTGGGTTCCTTGTAGCTTGAACAGTTCTTGCAAAAAATGGTTGGTGAAAGTTGGGTCATGATCAGAACAATAGAATGTGACATGCCATGAAGTTTGAAGACCTGATCCATGAAAATTTGAGACACAGTGGATGTTGTAAATGGGTGTTGAAGAGAACATAAATGAGCATACTTGGAAAGACGATCAACTACCACCATAATGAATTATTTATTTCTCGATTTAGGTAATCCTACAATAAAATCCATAGAGATATCCCGCCAAATAGCAGGTGGAATCGGAAGTGGTTGTAGTGTGCCAGGAGATTTGACTGTTTCACCCTTGTTGTGTTGACACACCTCACATTCAACCACAAAATTACGAACGTCCTGTTTCATACCATCCCAGAAAAAAGAATGTTTGACCCGGTCATAGTTTTTGGTAAACCCAGAGTGCCCAGCGGTGGGTGTAGCATGAAGCTCAGAAAGTACCGTGTATTTAGGTTTTGATTGTTTACTTAAATACAAACAACCTTTGTATTTAAGATCATCATTAATCGAGGAGTACCCTGGGGAGAATGGAGAATTGGACTGCAATTGTTGTATCAGATGCAAACTTTTGGGATCTTGTAGTCATTCTTGGTGAATAGCTTGGAGCCAATCTGGTACAATGAAGGAGAGAGAAAAATGGGACCCTTAATCTTCATATTTTCTAGAAAGTTCATCAACAACCACATTGTCTTTTCCTTTCCTGTAAATGATCTCATAATCATATGCAAATAGATTAGTCACCCATTTTTGTTGCTCTATGGAGGAAAGACATTAAGAAAATACTTGAGGCTTTGATGATCTGTCTTAATTTGGAAGTGTTTCCCCATAGATATGGGCGCCAAATATCCATGACATGCAGAATAGCCAACATTTCCTTTTCATAGATTGATTTGCCCAAATTTCTCTCTGATAGTTGTTTGTCGGCAAATGCCAAAGGCCGGCCCTCTTGCATAAGCACGACGCCAATTCCTTTCCTGAAAGCATCACATTCCAGGACAAAGGTCTTTGTGAAATCAGGAAGGGTCAAGATTGGAGTGATGGACATGGACATCTTCAAGGTTTGAAAATCTTGAGAAACTATTGGAGTCCAAATGAAAGAATTCATTTTAAGGAGAGCAGTAAGAGGTACTACAATCTTTCCATAATTCTTAACAAACTTGCGATAATAACCTGTTAAACCCAGAAATCCACACAAGCGTTTGAGAGTCTTTGGGTGAGTCCAATCTTGGATAGCTTCAATCTTTTAAGGATCCACCTTGACACTGGCCTTACCAACAAGATGACCCAAGTACTTGACTTATGGGGTGCCAAAAGCACATTTATATTGTTTGAGGAAAAGGTGGTGCTGAGAGAGTAGATATAGAACTTGATCCACACGAGCAAGATGGGTTGTCCAAGTTTTACTATAGATGAGGATATCATAAAAGAAAACTAAGACAAAATGATGGAGAAAATGATGGAAGACATGATTCATGAGGCTTTGGAAAGTGGAGGGAGCATTACACAAGCCAAAGGGCATGACCAAAAACTCACAGTGTCCCTCATGAGTTCTAAATGAAGTCTTAAGAATGTCTTCCTCTTTCATACGGATCTGGTGGTATCCATAACGAAGATCAAGTTTAGTAAAGAACTGGGCGCTAGTCAATTCATCCAACAGGTCATCAATGACAGGAATGGGAAATTTTTCTTTAATCGTGAGTTTTTTTAGGGCACGGAAGTCAGCACACATGTCCCAAGAACCTTATTTATTAAGGACAATGACCACAGGACAAGAGTAGGGGCTCGTACTAGGGAGGATAACACCTGCGTTGAGCAGGTCTTGAACAATTTTCTCAATTTAATTTTTTGGGGAAAAGGGGTGACGATAGGCACGAATATTGGGAGGAAGGATTCCTAGGACAAGGGGAATGGAATGATCATGAACACCACAGGAAGGAGGGAGTCTCTGGGGAGTGGAAAAAACCACTTGATGTTTAGAGAGGATGGATTGGAGGTCCTATGACATAGAGGGTGTCTCAGTTGCTTGCATGGCAGGGAGTTGGGCAATAATTCCAGAATGACCATTTTTTAGCAGATTTTTCATGTGATGGGAACTGATGATCTTAGAGGAACCAACATTGATGCCTTGGAACTTATATTGTTGGCCCTCCTGGTCAAATTGCATGGTTAATTCCTTAAAATCCATGAAAATTGGACCCAAAGTCCTTATCCATTCTGCACCCAACAAAATGTCACAACCTCCCATGTCGATAGAAAACATATGATATTTAAGGTGGTATTCACCAATTTGGAGATGCACATTTTCACAATCCCCTCCACATTTCATGGAGCTACCATTGGAAATCATGATTTGAAAATTATTGACTACATAGATATAGAAATTATTTTCTTGGTCAATGCGGCAATGAATGAAATTATGGGTGCTTCCATTATCAACAAGAATGATGACCTTCCTATGCTTAATGTAACTAATTAGCTTGAGGGTTTGGGGAGAAGAGAAGCCAGTTAGAACATTTATGGAAATGATCGGTTCTACTTTGGGAGGGTCTGAGGTAGGGGTCATTTTAGTGGGTTCAGGTGACACAAACACAAGGGGAACCTTAACATCCTCTTTCAAAAAATCCTCCGAGATGGCCATAAAAATATTTTGTTCCTTGCACTTGTGCCTAAGAAAATATTTGTGATCACAATTATAACAAAGGCCTTTGAGTTGGCGTTCAGTCATTTTGGTCCTGGTTAATTTATGAATCTTTAGTGAAGTAGAAGGAGGAGTGGGAGTGACTGGTTTAGTGCGAGGAATAAAGGAGGGTTTTCAGTTTTGAGAAGAGACAACATGTTGTGCTTCCTTATCTTTTTTAGTAGCATCCACCCAACTCTGTGACCGAGCCATAAAGACATGGGCACGAATCTCATCCTTGAGGCCACTGATAAAAAATTCTTGGAAAAAATCATTAGACATGCCCTCTGTACGAAAATCCAGTTTCTCAAACGCAGCTATAAACTCTTCCTCTATTATATATTTTTTCAATTTTGTCAAACGACCTAAATGGTTGGTGTCAATGTCAAAAAATTCATAAATCTCTGCCACAAAGTGTGTCCAAGCCACATACCCTTGGCGGGCATTTTTTCTCCATTGCAACCATTGCCAATGTTCTTGATCTAGATGGAGAACACCAAACCGAAGTTTTTCCAACTCATCTGTAATTCCATACAAAGATAAATAATGTTCCATTTGAATTACCCATCTAGTGGGATCTGAGCCATCAAATTTGGTCACATCCACACGCGGAAGACATAGGTAACTCTGAAAGTGACGGGGATGAAAATTATGGGAATGAGAGGAAGTTTCAACTTCGGTATGCAAAGGTCAGTCAGATGAGGGAAGATTTGCAGGGATATGTAGCTTGTCGCAGATCATCGTAGTGACGGATTCAAGCTGGGTAGAAATGTCTTGGTTGAGGTCGTTTTTGAGTTCCTCGAATGTGATGGTAATGGAGGAATGCATGCTTTTATTGATGGTGGAAATATTGGCACTGAGATGTCTCATTTCTTGTTGGTTTTCTGTGAAATTAGAGTGCAAGGTATTGAAGCAAGATTCTAAGTCTTGGCTACGGGTATGGGCCATGATGAAGAGGGAACACAAAAAGGGGTGGGTGAGACCACAAAGAAAATGGGTTATGGGTGAAGTGTATCAAAACAATCAAGGAGACAAGTTGGATCCAATGGGGTAAATCCAAAATAAGGGTGTTGGAAGGGGGTTGAATCCAGGAGAAAATCAAATTTTGATGAAAATTGATAGGTATGATTGTGATAAGGGCGAAGAGAGAAATCCAATGGAATAGGTCTCAAATAATGGTGCCAACAGGCTCCAGACTCGTTTTTTTTTTTTTTTTTTTTACTCCTATGGAGTTATACTCCGATATGAAGAATACTGTAGTGATGAAATGCCCAAATGCTTAACAAGAAGAAATGTGTAGTAATTTCGCAACCCGAATGCAAGAGACATAGTTGCGCGGAAATAGATCTTATCTATTTTGTTTTTGTTTCCGTCCCAAAGGTTAGTGTATTCAATGGTTCTACAGACAAGGGTTTTCCCTGTGCTATAGTTGTCTAATATACTTGTGGGGTCCAACAGTAGTACTCAACCCAATATCTCAGGGCACCAACTAAGGAGGCTAGACCGTGCCCTTAGCCGTACTACCCGACTACCCAGTTACTAGAGAGTATCTTCCTGAGTGTTGTTCTCGGAGGCACTATAGAATTCAAGCAACCGATTGGTTTATCTAGGGAGGGCTTTAGAAGATCTAGGTTGATCTGTATACAGGTCTTGTTTGATGCGCTACCACTCGAAGGGTACCAAGAGAGGTTACAAGGGTGGCCAATAGATGTGCGCTTAAGTACCACTTGTATTTCTTACTTGTATGAATCCTTGATCATGGTTTTATGCACGTAACAACATATCTATGTAGCTTAAAGACGTCGGAATACGTCTCTACCCTGAAAAAAAGAAATTTATGATCCAGATTATTTTCAACACGAAATGGGAGTGGAGATATAATAAAGAATTGCACAAAGATATTACGGATATCCAATAATATAACAAAAATGTATTAGATATGCAACCATAAACGTAGAGATACAGTAATAGATGATTTCTATTAATGCAAGAAATGCATAGAGACTATAAAAATACAGAGTGGAAGACTTGCTAGAATGGTAGAATCTTATCTCTGAGAAGAGATGTGACAACTACTCGCATTCACAAAAAGATGATTACAATGAGACTATGAAGTTCTTTTTACAATAAAAAGGAAGGTCATAAACCATAACCCTAGGATATGAAGCACCAATAGTCATGTGGGCCTCGTTTGGGTAAGTCAGTACATCAACTTCCCAGGGTCGTAACTTTGGTATACCATCTTTGTTTGGCGCACATGATACATTGTTAGCAAGATCTATCTGAGGACTACAACTGCTGACAATGAATATCAAGTTCGTAATAGACTCATATTCATCGGAGGTTAGATTCCCAAAAAAATGTCGTTTAGGGCCTCAAAACGGCTCTAGTAGTTCAGGACCCAGAAAAACTGCCAAAAATAGTAAATTGTGCTACAATTAAGAAAACTGAAAAAATTAAAAGAAAAAATGGTGGGGGTCCAAGTGGAATAGGCAGGTGGCCACCAATATCGACCTGGATCAATCCTCCCTCCTTAGGAAGCAATGGTCTCCATTGCGTTGAGTTCCTAGGGGAGAGAGGGAAGTGTTTGTTGAATCTGAATCTTGGTGAGCTGCTTGCCTTGCTAGAGACGTCACATTGCTCGATTTTTGGAAGGATGTCACGACCCCTTTGTTGGAGGGGTTGAGTCTGTGCAACAAGTCGAGCTACATGAGAGGACTATGTCTAGAAGGAATATTTGCACTTTGTTGCAACCTTTTCGACCTGCTTCTGTTGGATAGAAGGTGCTTGGGGCGAGGTTGTAGTGGTTGGAGTGTCGTTATGTTCTCCTTTTGAATGAATTGTGAAGAAGTTGAATTTTGCAGTATGAGATACTACCTTGTGGCACTATTTAGGTGGAATAATAGTCGAAACTACCTCTAGTATTATGTAGAGATGACCCCCAAGAGAAACAATGACACTGCGGGGTCGAGACTCATAAACAACAAGGAGTTTCCACATATATGGCTAGCCCAAGAGAAAATCACAGACATCCAGTGGGGAAACATCACATAATACCTCATCCTTGAAGGGATGGATGCCGTATGACAATCGACATTGCTGGCTAACACGTAGATCTCGTCCCTGGCAAAGCCACCTGATGTTGTATGGATGTGAGTGTGGTGTTGTCAACAACCCCAACTATTTGATGACCTCTGCTGAGATGGGATTCTTATGGCTTCCGCTTTCAAAAAAAAAATGTAGTTGGGTGCCATTCACCCACATCTGTGAATGAAAAAGGTGCTCCCCCTCTTCAGGATCTGTTGGTTCTTCTGGTTGAATTGTTGTGGTCGCAACAATAGAAATGGGGTGTACGTCGATGATCTGTCTTTTACCAGTATTTTCATAATCAGATTCTGAATCAGGGTTCAGCTCCTTGTATTTGATCTCGGCCACCAATGACTATTTTGAGCGACATTCCTTGATGTTGTGCTAGGGGATTTTTTGGACATCGCACCATTTTCCAGTGTCCTTCTTTGTCTTCCCATGACTCTTCTTTTCCTATGGCTTAGACTGGTTTTTTGGGATCTTTTTGTTAGGGTCATCTTTCTCATACTTTGGCTGTTGCGGATTTGCAGATCTGAACTCTCGTTTGTTTTGGTGCCTAAATTTCTACACGATTTTAACATCATATCGATACGCAACACCAAGCAATGAGATATCCAAAAAATCCATTTCAGTTTGGATGTATTTGTGTATAGGCTCGCAATATTTTAGAACCAAATGTCACTCGGAGTATTTGATACCCATCTTGGTGCACAAGGTATGAAAGGTATTGGTGAACTTCGACACTACTTGGCCCCTCTCTTGCCGCAGTGTGGTCCATCTCATGTACCAGTCCTCATAGTTTCCAACAAGGTAATACTGTTCCTTTACCGCATCCACAAAAAAATCCTAAGTGGGATCGATCCCATATATTCTAGACTCCTCTGTGGAATGTTTCTCCCAGTAAGTTTCCCACCAATGTTTGACATGGGGGAGATATTTAAGGAGTGCGAAGGTGATATTTCCTTGTCGAAAAAATTATGAACAAAGAAATAACCTTCTAACAAATTTAACCATTTGCTAGGGCATCCGCATCTATCTGACCTTCAAATATGGGAATATTAAAATTAAATTGTACCTTGAAAGGAGAGGTGCTTCCAAAGTGGTTGTTTGATGAATATGCTCCTATTGCTATCGACAAGAGTTGAAGGATGTGGGAAAAATTCTCCATCATTTTGTTCCTATGTCGCGTGAGAGCTTGCTCAAGAAACATATTGATAGGATCGTCTTCTCCATCATTTTTCTTTTCTTCCGCCATGGAGGGTTTCTTGGGTGTGTGAGAGATATTGTCTTCAAGAGAGACAAGCTCGAGACCCAACTTTCTATACTCAAACCTTGTCGGGAACATGCACTGAAAAAACAATCAAGAGAAGCCTGCTCTGATACCACTAATCCAGATTATTTTCGGCACGAAATGGGAGTGGATATATAATAAAGAATTGCACAGAGATATCACGGATATCCAATAATATAATAAAAATGTATCAGAGATGCAACCATAAACATAGAGATACAATAATACATGATTTCTATTAATGAAAGAAATGTACAGATACTGTAAAAATACAGAGTGTAAGACTCGCTAGAATGGTTGAATCTTATCTCTGAGAAGAGATGTGATGGCTACTTGCATTCGCAAGAATATGATTACAATGAGGCTTTGAAGGCCTTTTTACAATAAACAGGAATGCCATAAACCCTAACCCTATGAGATGAAGTGCCAACAGTCATGTGGGCCCCATTTGGGTAAGTCAGTACATCAACTTCCCGTGGTCGTAACTTTGGCATATTATCTCAGTTTGACACACATAGTACATCGTTAGAAAGATCTATCTGAGGAATACAACAACTAACAACAAATATCAAGTTTGGAATAGATTCATATCCACTGGAGGTTTGATGCCCCAAAAAACGTCGTTTAGGGCCTCAAAATGGATCTGGAAGTTTAGGACCCGAAAAATTGCCAAAAATAGTAAATTGTGCTACAATTAAGGAAACTGAAAAATTGAAAGAATCAATGGTGGGGGTCTAAGTGGAATAGGCAGGTGGCTGCCAATATCCACCTGGATCAATTTAACCCACAATTTTTTTCCAAGGAAGGTGTTTTGATACCACTTGTAATATTCCAGATATAAAATAGTATGCAGAAAATAAATAATTAGCTAGAAATGACAGATGCACAAAAATATAACTAGAACAACACCACAATAATACCAAAATAACACCAGAAAGAGCACTTTGATTACTAAGAGAAATGTTCACTTGCCTCTTCGAGAGGGAAACCTACAATAGAGCAGAGCTCTATTACAATAATATCCAAGACAAAACTTCTCTTGCCCTTGGGCCTCGACTCCTATTTATACTAAATATGTCTATCAAAAGAACAATCTAGAGGAAGATACTTCTATAAACAAAATCTTCTATTAGGTCTTCTTACATTGGACTTATTCTTCCTTATTGCTAGGCCTTATTAATATTGACCTTTATTACATGGAAATATATTATTCTACCTACGTGAGGGGTTAGGTCCCTAACATAGACTTAGGCTTAGTATTATAATTAGGCTTAGACTTTTATTGGGTTGAAAATTAATAAATTCATTGTTTAATTAATTATTCTAATCCAACAAGGTCTAATCATTTAAATGTTTTCTAGGCCACCTAGATTTATTGACTCATTTTTTTACTTATGTGGCATGCCCTTCAAGACACACCTCCATGCTACAAGGGTGCCACTCGCCTTTGACTGGTTTTGGAATTTATTTTGACCCTTTGAGTGAACACTCCACTCGGTCGATCTTGTGAGAGACTACGGGCTTCTAAGGAATAAGGACTCTACATTATTGCATGATCCTTAGAAATATTCATGAGTGACTGTCTCAGTCCTCCTTCACGACATCGTGGACCTCTCGAACTAGGTAACCGTTAAGCTATAGTTAAGACCATAGATGGAGTGCTACTAGGTTGTGACATGGACGCAGTCACACCTCTCCCTCAATGTTTGGTTTCTATGCATGGCCCCTCTACTCCTTATGCGAGTCAAATTAGCAAGCATCATCAAGCCTGCATCCACTGCTAAAACTCATGTCAATAATCCACATACATAAGTCATATTGTAATCAATCATATGTCACAAGTGCGTAAGTGAAATACTCAATCAAAATAAAATTCACTCCCGAACTCAATCTGCAATCGAAGGAAGTCCATTGATGCCATCAGCATCCATAACCTTTCATGTGTCCTGCACACTTAGAAAAAATCGTTAATAGCCATTTCCAATATATATATATATATATATATATATAGACACACACACACACACACACATCAAATAATAACAAGTGACAACACATCATCATCATCATCAGTATGTATAATCCATAATTGAAATGAAATAACAATGTACCATAACCGGATCACTTGCATGCAAGTGTCCTCAAAGAATAAGTCAATAGAAGTGTTCTTAGTAGAGTAGGTTGTTATAGAGGAAACTATGAAAGAGTATAATTCCCTGATGGAGAATAAAACATGGGAATTGGTTCCTCTACATTCCAATAGGAATATTGTTATATGTAAGTGGATTTTCAAGAAAAAATATAGTTTTTGATGGATACATTACAAATTATAAGTCTTTTTTAGTAGCTAAAGGTTTCTCACTGGTACAAGGCATTGACTATGAGGAGACTTTTGCACTGGTTTCCAAGATTGATTGTATTCAGTTAGCTCTAGCTATTGCAGCAACTAGAAAGTGGAAGGTACGCCATATGTATTTGAAGAATGAATTATTACATGGATATCTTAATGAGGAGATATACATGGAGCATCTAGATGGATATGTTCAGTATCCATCATTAGTTTGTAGGTTGAGAAAGTTAGTGTACGAACTCAAGAAAGCACCTTGGGCATGGTATGCTAAAATGGACTCTTATATTTTTTATAGAGGTTTTCTTAGATGTGTATCAAATCCTAGTGTGTATATGATAAGGAACACATATTATATTCTATTGATATTTATGTATGTATATTATTTACTCATCACAGAGATATCGACCTCCTCCATTGTTGCAGTGAAAACTGCTTTGCATGACAGGTTTTTTATGACAAATATGGAGGTGTTACATTACTTTCTTAGTATTAATGAAATTAATTAGAATGATTCAAGAATCAATATGTGTCAGTCCAATTATGCTAGATATATACTTGACAGGTTATAGATGACAAATTACAATCCATCTCCAATACCCTTTCAGTCAGGGGTTAGACTAAAAGATTCCAGTATCGATAGTTAGTGGGGAGTATTCTCTACCATACAAACTCTCGACTAGAGATATCTTATGAAATTGGATTAGTTTCTAGGTACATGTAGGAGCCACATGATATTCACTAGAAGGAAACAAAGAGGATTCTCATATATGTCAAGGGGACTACTAGCTTTGGTAAACACTATGAAACAAGATATTCCTTAGATCTTGTTGGTTACATAGACTTAGATTGAGTAGGAAATAACACTCATCACAAGTACACTTTAGGATATGTCCTCTAACTTGTATTAGGACCTATATCTTGGTCAAGTAAGAAGAAATCAACAATTGATGTATTATAAACAGAGGCAAATTATAGGGATGCAGTGAATGTTACTATTCAGGCTTCAGTGCAACACTTTCTTACAGAGTTCAAAGTTCATTTTCATTATCCTACAATTATATGGTGTGATAATTAGAGTACTCTCATGATGTCTAGAGACCCAATCCAGAGGAAGCAGACCAAGAACATCAAGGTTCATATGCACTTTGTTCGAGGACAGAATCAGGATGGAGTCATTGATATGTAGTTATGTCAATCTTCATAGCAGGTGGAAGACATATTCACCAAGACTTTCACCGAACAAAAGTTTGTCTCATTGAGGGACATTCTAGGAGTGAGGGATACATCAAATTAGCAACTAAACATTTCATCATTCTTATTTTGTTAGCAACATATTTTGAGGGGGTGTTGGGCCTCATAAATGATGCATTTTACGAGGCTCATTTTCACTTACTTTTCCCTTTCATCGCTTATATTTCTGCATTTGTCCATTTCTACCCTATATGAGCTTCACATGACATGTGTACATTAAAATGGTTGATTTCCCATGTAATTATTATTACGTAGGGTAGATATTGTGGTTTCCTAACTTACTTGTGTAGTTCAACAAGTTTACTACTTGAATTGAAATCTATGTGACTACTGGAATAGTAGGAATCTTCTGGTTCCGATAGTACTATTGGAATATCTATAGTGTACTATTTCCAGACAACGAAGATTGGGCACGATTTTCGAGAAGATGAGGACAAATATCAATACTCCTAAACATGGATTTTGTGCATAATTCCCAAAATTAGGTGATAGGTGAGAAAATTTTCAAAACAAGAAACAGTTTGGGAGTATGGGTGGATATTTAAGGTGTATTTTCCAAGAAATCATGTAAACGCTTGAATTCAGATGAATTTGGGAATATTGGTTTTTAGGATCAGGATTCTGTGCTTCTAGTTTCCTTAATCGAGTTTGTGTTGGTTGTAGGTCCATTTATTTGGGATCTAGTCTCACTTTTTTGTAACCATTTCCTTTCTATGAGATGTATGATATATGTATAAATGTAAGGAGGATCAATGTAATTGGGGGAGAGGTGGAAAGGAGGATCATTGTAATATTTAGAGAATTGTGAATAAATAACTTGTTGCATATCAAAATCTCTCCATTGTAGTCTTCCTTGGGAGTGTTAGCCAAGGGAGGAAGGGCCCCCTTCCTATGGTATATGTTCCCCAATAGTTTCCTTTTTTGTGTGTGAGTTTATTCAATTCATGTAGTTTTAGTTATGTGTTATGGTTTCAAAAATTGATTTGAGTATTGTTATTATTCTTGTAATGTGTGATCCACATTGATGCTTGTCAGCAACAACATCATGCTTTAACATTAGTAATGACTTGGTGATTCTCTGATTCACATAGTTGCATTTCATTTTTATGCAATTTATGATCATCAATGTTACTACTCAATGACTGTTCATGATTGAAAAAGAGGTGTGACTGTTGTTAATTAAGGTTGGTTGTCATTGATGTCAACCCTTGAAGAAAGCCCCGTAGCACAAAGGTTTGGGTAATGGACCCAATATTGTTTGATTTAAATATGACTCATTATTTTTTTTTCATGGTTGATAAGAAGTAAATATGGATGAACT